>JANHFT010002745.1:109904-122154 GCA_032467955.1 Pseudoxenodon macrops | reverse complement strand
CCCCCCTCCCATTTTCCCACAACAGAAAAATGCATAGTAGAATAACAGAAAGTGTGGCAGGTCAAAATCCAACGGGATTAAAATGCAGGCCTGACACAGTGTGTGCTTTTGAATCCAATTTGAATAGTAATAGCTTTACTGAATTTGTTTCTTTGGCCAAATTTATTCCAGTGGCAGAACACCAATCACACTGAAGGTGCATGGAACTCAGGGGTGGGTTCTAACTTACCTCGCCGGCGGTTCACTGCCTCCCGTGCCACGTGGGCGCACCTCATGCACAGTAGAAAAAAGCCCTGAAAAATTCCCTCCCGAAAAAGGCTGAAAACAAGATGGCAACGCATGCGCAGTGCTAGAAACTCAGCTTCTGGGCATGCGCAGAAGAAAAAAAATCTGGATTTTTTTTGTTTCCCCCCCCCAAAAAAAATCCAAAAAAATATGGTGGTGCCCACGGAGCAACAGAATCGGATACGTGACATCACCAGCGGCCTACTACCTACTTGGTAGAACCGGTCTGAACCGTTCGGAAACCACCTCTGATGGAACTGGTATATGAAGATTTACAGGGATGGTTTTCTTTCTCTACATGATGAGAAGAAGCCTATTTCAGCCTTACTTCATTCATCATCATCTTTTAATGACCCATAATTCCTTGTGGGATGGAGTCTGGGCAACTGAGTGGAACTAGCAGAGTGTTTAATGGTTGGATGCCCTTCCTGTTGCCAATGCAGAGTTTTGTTCATCAGATGTATTCTCATTGTGCCCAGAGAGAGAGAAAACCTGCCTCTGCCTAGGATCAAACTCAAAGTCTCCTGATTGTGAGGCAAGAGTTCCACCTCTAGGCCACTGCACCACTTCTTTCAGCCTTATTTCATCAATTCTGCCTTATTCATTTCATATTTATTTGCCTCATTCAGCCTTATTTCATTGATTTTGCCTAATCCATTTTAAGTACCCTGTTAAAGTATTCTGAATTACAGTTAAATTCCTTCCTTCCTTCCTTTCTTCATTCATTCATTCATTCATTCATTCATTCATTCATTCAAATGAAAATGGAGCCAAGCAGAAATGTATAGGTTATCTTTCCTGCATAAAAATCAAAGTGTAATATTTGTTGCCGTCTTTTTTCCACAATAAGCATCTTTATTTGCTGACAGAAAATAACTGCCTAAAATAAAGAATCACCACTGTGACTTTTGGTGCCAAGTAGATACCAACTTGCAAGAAATGTTAATTTTGTGGTAAGGATAATGTAGCCTGAGAATGTAAAGCCCTTTAAGAGCATCTTTAAATATTATGTTACATTTATTACCAATAATATTCTTATTAAATATTTGGCCCATTTGTCCCTTTAATGGCATAACTGTTTCTAGTGTACTAAAAGCTAATTAGTGCTATTATGATCTTCCCATCCCTACCTTGTCAGAAGTTTAGAACTAAAGGGTGATGTTTTCTTAAGGATTCTTAAAAATCTTTTTTTTAAACAAGAACATTTGTATTTTGGAATGTGGCAGGAATCTTTGTTCACTGCTGCAAGCCATCCTTTTTTCACATGAAAGGATGGCCCTGGCCAAAATAATACTTCAGATTATTACAAGCCATCATAAGGGATTTCAGCACATATCAAATGTTCTGCTGGTGGGAAAGCTGTTACAGAAGTATTTCTCAATATCTGAAGAACCAGTTGAATTCTCTGGATGTTGGTAAAGGAGCTGATGAGCAGAGCATGAGGTTGCCCAATTAAATTGATTGGCAGGAGTTTCCAGACACCTGAAATGGACTCCATCCCTACTGACACAATTGCACGAGGAAGTAAATTTATAGAAGCTCTCATCCAAGCTGTATTTATAGCCACTGCTTCCATAAACACTAAGGAGATATTTCAAAAGACCGTAAACATTTGACTCTGAAGAAAGGATTGACATAATTTCCCAGGCAAGATTCCTAAGCAAATTTTACTTTTATGGATGGCATAAGGGGCACAATTATTTTATAATATACTGCCTGAAGTCTTGGAATAAGGCAGTATATAAAAGTTTATAATAAGCAAATAATAAAACAATACAATTTGTTATCCAATGATAACAGAAAATGGTCATAAATTTAGAGAGCATAAACTGGAACACAGTATGATGGATTCAGTCAGCTGTACTGTGAAGTATCCAATTCCTTGATTTGGAAGCAGCATTTTAAACATCTTCTTAAATTAAGTGGTGTTAAGGGCAAGCATTTAAGTAATCAGATGTACTCATGGCAGCACATTATTTAAGGTGCTTAGGCAAAAAGAGGACAGTGATAAGCGCTGAAAGGATATTATTGGATCTTGATCATGCAGGATGGGCAGGCACTGTACCATGAAGGGCTTTGGGGATAATAATGAGCCCTTAAATTGCCCTGGAAACCTACTTGTGCAGCTTTTGAAGCAGATGTGTTACCTGAACAAAGCATGTTATGCCCATGCTATGGCTGCCATGGCCTCTAAAATCTGGACCAGTTGCAGACACCAAGACCTCAGTTGAGTCACCCATGAGATCCACTCATACCTTCCAGTGCCCATTTGTCACCTGGGGTGAACTCATGTAATAGGAGGTAACATCAGCAAGCTGAAAAGCAATCGGAGCTTGTTTTGACCCTGGCAAAAGAATGATGAGAATATAATTCACTCCGTTACAGCTGTTTGCAGACAAAATTCAAATCTCATGTATGACCTCTGGTATGTGGTCAGGGTCTTGATGATTTGGTTTCAGGTTTATGGTTGCTATTGTGATTACAAACTCATGAGCTGTCTTGGAGAAGTTGAACTGCCTCTAACAATAAGCCTTGAACAGGCCACGGCTGATATGATGGTGAAATCTAGCATTTCAGGCAAGAATGTCACTATGCAGCAAGAAAGATTATCAAGCAACAAAAAAAATCCCAAAGCTCAGCCAAAGGATGTCTGTAAAGTAGTTTCTGAAACATTTCCGGCTGTCCCAGGTGATAACTGCCATGCGCCCTTCACCTGGCATGAACTCACATCTGGTGCCAAACATGAAACCCAGATGTCCATATGTCTAAAAGGAAAACTCACCCACTCTGGGCCTACCCAAGTCTGAGTTATATAGGCCACATCAATCAAATCATGGATGACAATAGTCTTATTACATATCATGGCGTTTCAGTAAGCTGGAGCCCTAGACCACCAATCATCTTCAATGTCCTTTCTTTTGATTTCTCTCCCAGCTGATCCTTTTCACCTTTCGATGTTGTTTTCTTCTTTTTCCTGTCTTCTGCTTTCCCCTCTCTTTTCTTCTCATTTCCTGCTACATTCCTTTTCTCTACTTTCATCTCCTTCCTGCACTTCATCCTAATACACTTCAGTGTTTCCTTTCCCTCTTTCTCGTCAAACTCTTTCTCTTCCTCCTATTCCTTTGCAGTTTTCTTCCTGGTATCTGTTCTTTAGGAGCTGCATATTCTTTATTTTGCTCTTCTTTCTCTTCTCCCACCCCTATTTTACTTTCTTTCATTCTATTCCTTTATTCTCTTTTTCAACCCCTACAGTACTTCTTTTAATCTTTTTAAAAAAAAATCTCTCGTAAGTGCTTGTTCATTTGTTTTGCTTACCTAAGTGATGCTATAAACACAATAAAAATTGCTTAATTACATTGCATCTAGTATCATCCCATTTGCTGTGAATGGGATTGCCTAGGTGGATATAAAATGTGTAGCATTTAAAAGGACAATTAATCAGAGGCAATTTTAAGAAAATAAGATATAAAGTAGAGACAGGAAGGAGTATATATTTTAAATTTAGTTTTAAATTTATTTAGTAAATCTATATATTGCCCATCTAACTTTCCAAAGTGACTCTGAGTGGCTACAAAACATTTTTTTCAAAAGAACAAACTTCTACCTCTCTAGCTAATGCCTTTTTGGCTTCATAATTAATATTAACAAATCTTTGCTTTGATCATGGAGAGCCAGTGTGTTAGCTGTGCTCCAGTGTATATATCTCAAATAACTGAGACCAGCCCTTGAGTAATTTGTAATGTGATAGAAGTAGCCAACATTAATTATTAATTAAGAATAATTTTGATGATTCATTTGTTATGCCACTTAATTTTGAGGCAAAAGCAGGACTGCTGTTTCCATTTGAGAATTAAGAGGGTTAAATTAAGCAAGGAAATATTTTCTTTATTGGTGTTTTGATTAGAGTATTAAAAGCTCCACAACAGAATTCAGTTCATTAATACCTTTGTGGGGGGGGGACTGATAAGGAGGTTTAGCATTTAGAAACTGCTCTCAAGTCAGTGGTGTTCCTAGCAAGATTTGGGACAGTGGTCCAGAGCTCCCATTAGCTGACTGGTAGAAGGGTTCTGGGATACAACAGTGTTGGCTTAGCACAATTTAAAGTAACGTAATTAATTCGTTCCACACTATTGCCTAAAGAACATTGGGGCATAAATCCATTATGTCCACAGTTTAAAATTATCTAATTGCCCCCTTGTTTAAAGGAGCAATAAACACTTTGACCAAGAGTGTAACTGTATGTGTCAGTACTCATTGGGAATTGTTGTTCTTGTTAGTTGCGAAGTCATGTCCATCCCATCATAACCCGATGGACAACGTTCCTCCAGGCCTTCCTGTCCTCTACCATCCCCATTTAAGCTCACACCGTCAATTTAAGCTCACACTGACTGCTTCAGTGACTCCATCCAGCCACCTCATTCTCTGCTGCCCCTTCTTCTTTTGCCCTCAATCTTTCCCAGCATTAGGCTCTTCTCCAGGATTCCTTCCTTCTTGTTAGGTGGCCAAAAGATTTGAGTTTCATCTTCAGGATCTGGCCTTCTAAAGAGCAGTCAGGGTTGATCTCCTCTAGAACTGACCAGTTTGATCCCAAGGAACTCGCAGGAATCTTCTCCACCACCATAGTTCAAAGGCCTCAATTCTTTGCATTCAGCCTTCCTTATGGTCCAACTTTCACAGCCATACATTGCAATTGGGAAAACCATAGCCTTGACTATACACACTTTTGTTGACAGAGTGATGTCTCTGCTTTTTAGTATGGTGTCTAGATTTAGCATGGCTTTCCTCCCCGGGAGCAAGCATCTTTTAATTTCTTGACTGTAGTCCCCAACTGGGGTGATCTTGGAGCCCAGGAAAATAAAATCTGCCACAACCTCCATTTCTTCCCCATCTATTTGCCAGGAATTAAGAGGGCTGGATGCCATGATCATAATTTTCTTAATGTTGAGTTTCAAGCCAATGTTTGCACTCTCCTCCTTACCTGCATCAAGAGGCTCTTTAGTACGTCTTCACTTTCTGCCATTAGAGTGGTATCATCTGCATATATTTTAAACCAGAAATATTTTTGTTAGGTATAACACCAGAAAATTATGATAAAGGGACTATATACTTAATGTTACATGTATTGACAACAGTGAGAATCATATTTGCATAATATTGGAAAAATGAGAACACCCCACCAGATGAAAATATAATCTGGAAAATATTGAATTGCAGAGATGAATAGATTGACATTGAAAATAAAAGTTAAAGGAGACACAGAATATCATTTAACATGGAATAGGTTTTATTAATGGTTAGAGATAAGAGGTAGGAATTGGATGAAGAAACAGTATTGTATGTTTAAATAAAATATCAATGTTGTTTATAATTATACAGTATGTATGCTAATATATTTAATAGGAACATAAATAAGTGAATATAATTATAAATATGGTTAGAATTATTTTTTTATGTTACTATTATTGCTATCAGTATATGTGTTAACATTTCTTTTCTTTCCTTTTTGTAAAATGGTATACTGTATTCAAAATACTTATATATAAAATTTAAAAACTTGACTGAAGAAAAAAAGAACTTTCCATAATTTGTTGTGATCCACACAATCAAAGGCTCTAGCATAGTTAATGAAGCAGAAATAGATGTTTTTCTGGAACTCCCCAGCACATGTTGGCAATTTGATCTTTAATTTCTCTGCCTCTTCGAAATCCTGCCTGTACTTCTGGTTGTTCTTGATCCACATACTCCTGGAGCCTAGCTTGCAGGATTTTGAGCATAACTTTGCTAGCATGTGAAATGAGTGCAATGGTGTGGTAGTTTGAACATTCTTTGGCATTGTCCTTCTTTGGAATTGGAATGTAAACTGACCTTTTCCAATCCTGTGGTTACTTTGAGTTTTCCAAATTTGCTGGAAAATTGGGTGTAGCACTTTTACTGGATCATCTTTTAAGATTTTGAATAGCTCAGCTGGAATACTGTCACCTCCACTAGTTTTGTTGTTGCTCAGAATTCCTAAGGCCCATTTGACTTCACATTCTAATTGACTTTGCCTGTCAGAAGGTTGCAAAAGGAGATCATATGACTTTGGGATACTGTAACCATCATAAATGTGAGCCAGTTGCCAAATGTCCAAAGTTTGATCACATGACCATGGAGATGCTGCAATGGTCATAAGTGTGAAAAACAGTTATAAGTCACTTTTCAGTGCCATCATACCTTTGAATAGTCCCTAATTGAATGGTTCTAAGTCGGGGACTACCTGTAGTTGATCAGCATGGTGTCTCCTGAGAATAGCAATTCACAGTTTCAGTAGGAGCAAGTTTCTTCAGATGCGGATCAGAACCTGAGCCCCCAGTCTCGATCATTACACTTTCCGCATTAATTTATTGTGGTAATCTCCCATCCCCAAAATCTCTTTTGATCTCTTAATGTATTTGAACCTATATGTTTTCACATCTGTTCCATTTCCTATGTAACTAATGAAATAAGCTGTGATCCACAAGGGCTTATGTGATAATATATCTGTGATCTTTAAGGTGTCATACATTATTAATCTTTTAAATAACCGGTTTGTCTTGCTTAACTCAGATGTAATGTTATTCACAAATTCTATTGTGTCTTCAGTATTTTATTGTCTTAACATTTTACAACTGATAAACCCTAAAAGTGTTTTTTCTGAGCCATCTGAGCTGAACCTGGCAAACATATAGTTTTGGAGCCTGATATATCAGATTCCTGAGAGATTACAAAAGAAGCAAATTATGATGCAGTGAATATTGGGTTCCACGAATATTGCTTTAATGTGTTGCATTCAAGAAACATTTTGTGGGGGAGGTGTTGAAAGAAACTCATGACTCAGTAATTGAACCTGAAACCTACATTATATTCCTTTTTTTTTTATTCTACCTTAGCTGCTTCTGGTTCTACAGTGTTGTTAAGGAACTCAATGATTGTTTTGCTCCTTCCATTTTCATCCACCCTCATATAAACAAGTGCAACCTTTATATTTCTATAGCTCTGTTCATTTAATGTTTTGTTTCAGAGAACCTGTCACCCTCCTTTATTGGCATCTTAACAGCCAATGGAAGCTGGTAACTAGCTGAAAATTTATACGGTGTTCTTTCTTCTGCCATTACTGAGAAATTGCCTTTATTTTTTAAAAAACTTGTTATTTTGCCCTGTCCATTAGAATTTCTTATGATGAAATCTAGAAAGTGCCAAAATTCTTTGTTGTTGTAGTAAGTCAATGAGCAATTGTATAGTTTGCTGTGTAGACCAATATGGAGGGCCATGATGTCATCACAGGGGATCACGAAGGCTTGAAGAAATCTTATGATTTAAACCTTGAGTTAAGTCTTGGGAGTCCGTGGCCATGACCCATAGCCACACACCAAGAAGGTCCCTGGTGAAGAAATGGTTGAGAACCACTTCCATTATAGTGTTTCTAGCAAAATGAGAATTTGCATAAAATCAAACTTAATATCAACATAAAGGAGAAAGTATACTGTAACTTCTTCTTGAGAACATTTTCACCATAAGCACTTAAACCTACCCAGAGTATTATCAGTTTTGCCTGTAGCAGTTCCTGCCCTCTGGAATTAGTTCTGCTCCTGAGATCTGGCTAGGCCCCACACTGGTAGTATTTAGAGTGATCTTTTGAAGACCTGGCTTTTTACCTTTGGAGAGAGAGAGTGAAGACCTTTGCTTTGTTCCTGTCTGGTTTGTTATTCTCACCATCTTTTATATTTGCATTTGTGATTAATTGTATTCCTTTTGCTTTATTTATTGTGAGCTGCTCAGAGTCATTGGGAGCTGGGAGACATACAATTGTCAACCTCAATCACAGACCCTTAAAAGGGATGGTAGCAATCAAGCAGATATAACGTTTTATTTATTATATTCATATGCCATCCATGATCCTGTCCACTGACTCTGGGAAGCAAATGTATTACAAAAAATAAGGAATGCTCACAGACACAAGACATTGATTTCCTACCTGGATCTCTTTAAATCTTTGTCGTTACATTTCTGGGAGTTTGTTCACTTTCTTTCATATTTTGACTTAATTTATTCTAATTAGATGTCATTTTTAACCCTGAATTTTTCTCTCCGCAAACGTATTTTACTCCTCACAAATCTTTAATTATTTCTATTAATACTTTCTTGACTTGTTCGCTGTTTTACAACTCAGTTATTGCACTTATTATTTTTAGATATTGGTTTTGAAATAATAACTTCAAAAAAGTCCCATATTTCAACATTGTCCATCCAGTAATCTTGAAAGGATTGCAATAGTTTTCAGCCCATATTTCAATTAGGGAACATTTGCTGTGAAATCAGGTAACTAATGCTTTGTCTGTCGTTAATTGTTGCATTATTTCCTGAGAGCAGAGCAGTCATCTGCTTCCATAAGTCTCTTGAGTGCTTTGTTTGTGAGCAAGCCCTTACTGTGATTGGGACACAGGGAAAACCTTAGCAACAGCCTTGAATGATGAACCAACACAGAAAGATAAAGGCACCAAACGAAAGCTGTGGTGCACATACCTTTGTAATAGGATGAAAGACCTGTGGATCCATTGCCACTTTAAACTTCAAACAAATAAACTATACTTATTTACTACACCAGATGGTTAGTAATTAATTATTTAGATTCTTAATTATTTGAGAACATAGAATTAGCTATATTAGACTTCAATTTTGCCAAGTGTCAAAATGCATATCAAGCAGTTAAAACATTTACTACTTTTTGCTTCCTGTTTTGAAGATCAGTTTATATGATAGTCATTTGGTGAGAGGAATTATCTGGGTCTATGTTCTACAGATACACGTCTTTTCCCCACTAACAGCGTTGTTAGCAAATAGACCAGTGTGGGGGAGCGATATTTTTCTCCCTTTTTTCAAAGATAAAACTTAATACAAACTAAAAATAGCATGTATTAAAAAATAAAGAAAAAATGAAACTTTATTACCAAATCTTTAAAACCTTGTCATACAAAAGTGGTAAAAAAGAAATCCCATTCTATTACCAGAAATCATAACATACATATTTTAACCCTTATCTAACAGAGGATAACTTTATAAATATTTTTCATTTAAAAAAAAAACTTTAGTTCTATCAAATAGTGTCCCACAAATTGACTTCTTATCACTTTCTCTGTCTCCTTTGGGAAAGAGCTTGAGTAATTCCTTTTTGCCTCTCCTCTTCCCTGTATGGAGCTAAACATGGGTGATCCTTGTCTTCTTCTTAACCCAGGGAGGAATTTCCAAAGAACTAAACAGGCTCTTATTTTAGTCAAGTTTGTCAGTTCTACAAAAAGAATAATGCTCAGGCTGTCATGCTGAACTGGGAATAGAAGCACTTTGCTTCTATGAAACACTTTAAACCTCAGAGGTAAGATTTGGTTGAACTCAATGAAAATATAATGATGGGATGCACTTGACCAAGGTGTTTCTTGTAAGGCACAACAGAAACCTATTTTGGCTATAGACATGCCAGTGAAGATCTCAGAAGCGATGTTAAGTGAAACACTATAACCATTATTTTAAGATGAGACTGTGTTGTTTCATGAAGCAGTTTTGAAAGGAGTGCTTTGTCAAAGCAAAACACCCATTTGTGTTTTGTCAGAGTACTTTTCCTAGTTGCGATTTCCCATAGTTGACATACAATGTAATGCACCAAGGTGTGTCCTCTCTTAAGTAGACTTCTTTTTTTCTAAAGGGAATGTTTAGGGTGGAAGAAACACTCTTGAACTTGGCTGTAATTCCATGGTAGACCACATGTTTTGCTTGAATTACAAAATATTTCAAAATTATATCCCCAGTGCTAAAAGCTGATGTCCATGTATCTCCTTGTAAGACTGAAGGATATCATTGCGGACTCCAGGCCTAAACATATCAGCTCTGGACTCCAGAAGATAGTTTACCTATCATTTTAGGTAAATAATATTACTTTCTGAAATTCTCGTCTTAATGTTCAACTCTAGGCTGAACTGAAAAGAATTGGTCCATTGAGTCATAAAAGATGTCAATTTATATGCCTCACATATGAAAATACATGTAACATTATTATGTGGCTCCACCATGTCCTTTTGTAATTGTTTTGCTGATAGCTACTTCCTACAAAAGCAGGTAGCTGAGAATGCATATATGGATTGTTGAATCCTTGTTGAAGTGAGATAATGTCTACAATTCTTTAATCACAGCATAGAGATTTAAATATACAAAGAAAAGAGTTGGAAGCCAATGATCCCAATCTCAAGGAGACCATAGAAACCATAGAGATTAAAAAAAAAAATTCCCCAGAAATTGGGCAAGTTTTTTTATATCAATTCTGAAATATTTATAATCCTATAAACGTGTGATAGAAATGTGAAATCATTTGTAATCCATGGGTTAATTGTGTTTGTAGAGCACAGGCATGGATGCTATCAGGGCTGAGTAAGCAGCAAAGTATGAGAGTCAATTGATTCTGTTTCTTCTGCGTGGCACTAAACTCTGAGTGAGACTGAGACCGTTTTGCATTTACAATCAGGAAGTAAAATCATTTTAGATCTAGATTTGATGTTTCACTGATCTGATCCTTCCTGAAATGATGATCTATATTGGTCTGCATATTTCTGATTCTTTTAAACCACTGTTCCAACATTTGAAGCATGCCTCTTAACTATACTCTTTAGGGCTTGAATACCTACTCTGGAGTCTTGCCATCTTGGCACCACTTTGTTCCTACTAGATGTTATGTAATTATGAGGCTGTTGGAATAAAATAGCCTCTGCCTTATACATGGGCATCCAGAAAACAGGTATAAGCACAGATAGTCCTCAATTTATTTATTTATTAGGCTTGTTTCCTGCTTGTCTCATCTAGAAATAATTATTTATTTAACAAGTATTCCAAGTTACAACAGCACTGAAAAAAGTGATTTACAACACATCTTCACACTTACAACCATCACAACATGCCCACAGTCATGTGATCAAACCTTGGGCACTTATCAATGTATTTTTGACCATTGCAGCATTCCAGGACATTTGATTCTATTGTGACCTTCCCAGACAGCTTCAGAAAATCAAAATCAATATGGGTTAATGACCACACGATTCACTTAACAACTGCAGTAATTCACTTAGCCACCATGTCAAAAAGAGTCATAGATCTGGGCACAACTCACTTAACAACTGCTTTGCTTAGCAATGGAAATTCAGGTCTCAACTGTGGTGGTAAGTTAAGATTTATTGTATCTGTTCTCTAGCTGGCGAAATAAAGGGAGTTGTTCATTCCCAGTTCTATGTTTACTTTTTGGTTTATCCAATTAAGGCAGATTAAATTGAAGTATCAGGCTAGGGAAAGTTGAAGTGGATTGCATTGGAGTGGATAATTGATTTGACTAATGTTGGATTAGTTCAAGAATAGATGTCAGCTCCCCACCCATTACTGCACAGGAAGCAGAATCTGCTATTCAACAGCTTCTGCTTTGTTATAAAAATATATGACCTCTGAACATTGTACAAAGTCTTTATCTCACAGATGTCATCACATTGGATAATCCAGTAAAGCACAGTGAAACACCATATAAGGATTTGATTGCTGTGTAAATATCTTATTCCTGTTAACTCAAAACATTTTCTAATAAATGGTGAGTTTAGTTGTGGGAAGAAGAAAAATAAGAAGAAAACTGATAATAAGTGACATTGCTCCATCTTTGTAAATTGTATTTCTTTTAGGGCTAGATAGATCAGGGAATATTACTTTTCAGGATTCAGTATGCTTCCAAAACAAAAAGTAATGCTTAAATGAGGTCAAACTCTAGATTACTTAAATTTGCAACTGACTCTGTTTTACAAATCATCTTTGTCACTTTAGTGCACACCTAATTATAAAATTCATAAAAAATAGACTGAGGGGCAGGAGGCATGTTGCTTAACTTTTTAAGAAGCTGTTTTTAGTGTTTAACAATAGCTTTTAATAC
>JANHFT010002745.1:27414-45329 GCA_032467955.1 Pseudoxenodon macrops | reverse complement strand
AATTCCTCAGGCTGTATCAGGGATGAAATTCAAAAAATTTCTGTGGCCGTGGCTTGACAGGGGAAGGATACTGCAAAATCTCCATTCCCACCGCACTCTGGGGCTAGCCAGAGGTGGTTTTCGCCGGTTCTCCGAACTACTCAAAATTTCCACTACCAGTTCTTCAGAACCTGCTGAATTTCACCCCTGTGCTGCATACAATCAAAGAGTTTTAAAGATGTACTATATTTGTGATATACCTCTATGTTTCTAGTAGTGAAAATTTCAGGTGCTTTTTAAAGTGTCAATCAGTGCTTGCTGTGTTTAAAAGCCAGGTTTATTGCTAGAAATAAGTCTCCATTTAGAATTTGCAAGACCCAAAAGAACTTTATTAGACAGAAATGCCACAAAGAAAAGCAAAAGCAGGAACAACTAAGTCAAATTGTTACATGATCTCCAGCCACCAATTATAAGTGCTTAAGGAACTACAGTTGTGTGAAATACTAAATTTCCATCTCTTGGTGATGGTAGCTACCCATTGAAATCTGTGTACTGAGTATCTGTGCATAACGTAGAGGTTGTTCTTCAAGGCTTCTTACCAGTAACTGCTTTGTCTATAGCAAAACAAGGAAGAAATGGAGATTTATTAGGCTCAAATTATATGTTAATAAAGCCATTGTACTTGAAGGAAAGAACATTGTTTACTGAGACATCCCTCAGAAGCTGCTTCTGTTCTGGGGCATGTCCTGGAATGATCAGTGAACTTGCAACATCTCATGATACTTCCTAGCCTTTCTATAAATAAGTCTGCCTTTATGCCATTGTAACAAGGGGACTGCAAGATATCTGTCACTTATCTCTGGTTCTGGCCAGCTTGCATGGACTCTTAATGGAACTTGTGCTTTTACTGCATTTTATTATTTTATTGCATTTATTATTATTGATTTTCAATACAAAAGACAGAAATGGCATTGGAACTGACCCCAGATGGAAATATGATTTAATTTATCTTGTAAATGCTTAGTTTCTTGAATCATGTTTTTTCAAACTTGACAACTTTCAGATGTATGCCAAAATTTCCCAGACACTGAATTAAAAATTCTGGGAATTAAAGTCTACAAGTTTTAAAGTTGGCAAGTTTGAAAAATATCTTTCTAGAATCTAGATCATCTCTTTTGGCAGACATTCGCTTGAAAATTAAAATGATAGTACAGTATTGGAAATGATAAGTATCTTGATAGACCACAACTCCCATTGTCCCTTGACATTAACTATCAGGCTTAAACTGATAGAAGGTGAAATCCAAAATATTTAGAGGGCAATAGATTGCCCATTTATACTGTGAGGCCATAGCTCTAGCCTCTGTTTGAAGAATGATATTATATTTTAGACATTATCAAATATATCAGGCAGATATAGTTGACAATGAAAATTCAGTCTCAAAGAATTTACAGTATCAGGATTTTAAAGAGCAAGAGATGACAAGTAGTATATTTTGTAAAGTATATTTTGTAACATAACCCATCACTCCTGTTTTTCTTCTATCATGGAACTCAACATTGTCTGAAGGAGAATTCACAAGTAACAGTCTTCTTCCTAGGCATAGGCCAGATCTGAATTTGATTACCTTTAGCAAAATGGCTGTCCATCATGTACCATCCAGCCCGCAACTGGCAAACTATATTAAAAATTGCTTTCCATAACTTTCCCTCCCTCAAAATAACAAAACCTTACCATAAATTCCTGAGGCATTACCTGAAAAGCTGTAGAGAGAGAAAAAGAAAAAGAAAGAATACTTAAACTCAAAATCAGAACAGACAAATAAACAAACAATAACCCAGCTGACTGGGGCTGCTTTTCAAAAGCAAGTTGAAGAGAGTGTGTAATCTTTATCAATGTAAGTACTAAAGGCTTAAACAAGTTAAAGCTTTTTAAAAATGAACAAATAAACAAATAACCCCTATTCAGAATTAGCCTGAGCGGCAGGAAGCAAACACAAAGAAAAGGGTGTTAGGAGAATCAGAAGTATTCTTCCCATACAATTAATCTTGCCCCACTGTCATCCCCTGCAAGATTGAGCAACTTGACTAAGAGTTAAACCACCATTCCATGCATCCTTCCAAAGCAATTATTCTCATGACTCGCTGGAGAATTCTGAGAGTTGAAGTCCACACAGCTTAAAGTTGCCCAAATTGAGAAAAAAATATATAAACTGACCCTATCCTGCTTCACCCTCCATTCAGGAGTGTGCTTGGTCATTGTTTCCCTGTGCTTGGTGATGCTTAATGGGAAGAGAAACAAAGCCAGGGTATCTACAGGTCTCTTTCGTATACCTGTTTGCAAATAATAAGGACAGCGCTATTTTCCAGCCTCATTATTTTGGCAAAATAGGGATCAGCAATTCATTTTGCTCGAGGCACAAGGCAGCTAACTATACAGATGCAAAAGAGCATTTATGGTATATAGACATGATACAACAATTCTAAAATGAAGATGCTTAAAGCTACCAACAGTAACACGTTTGTATTCAGAAGCAACTTACTTGAAGTCCTGGCCGTCCAAGAGCTTGCGATAAGTCTCAATCTCTTGCTCCAGACGGGTTTTGATGTCCATCAACATCTTATAGTCGCTATTCTGTCTCTCCATGTCACAGCGGACCTCAACCAGCTGGGCTTCTATGTTGCTGATTAGGTTTTGGATTTGGCACAGCTGGGAGCCATAGCGAGCTTCTGTGTCTCCTAAGGTACCTTCCAGGGCAGATTTCTGAGAGGAAGGAGAAGGCATTGGTCAGAAGAAAAATTCAGTGCTTTCTGAAAAACATCCGTGGCATCGGTTTGAAAGAAATATCAAACATTGTTTTGAAAACTGGGGCAGGCTAAGCTTAAGGGCGAGAAATTAGTTTTAAAGGGGTAACAGTTATATTTGGTTAACTTGCACTGAGCAGCAGAAGTCCAAAAGGGGACTGTTGGAACCAGACACGGAATTTTTCAGAAGCATTGGTGAGATTGATTTGAACATTTAATTATTTACTAGCTATTTCATATCTCACAATTACTAGCGGTTTTTTCTCTTATTTGCTATGTCGTTGATACTATCCTGGAGCCTGGCTGCTTAACATTGATGGGGAGAAGAAACAGAAGAAGCTGCTTTATAAAGTAAACTTTTTCAATACTGCCAACACTTTCTGGGTTCACGCAGTTCTTCAGCCTTAATGCAGTTTTTTTTTTATTATGTAGCATATTGATATCAGCTTCTGTCATTTGAATATCATATTTACAGTTTAGTGTGTTACAGATCCAACTTACTCTGTTTTATTCAGTATGCTGTGCTTAAATAATAGCTTAATAAAATGGTAAATATTTGACCAGTAACACCTCTTCAGAGCTATTGGAGATGACAGAAATTAAACCTCTGAATCAGAGGTAGGTTCCTAATGGTTTTGTTCAGTTCTACCAAACTGTTAGTAACTTTGCGGCCTGGTTTGGTAGAACCGTTAGTGACCTGGGCCTGGCCTGCCCCCGAGCCAGTTCTTTTGGATCTTGTTTTTTGCTTCTGCACATGCACAGCAGCTTTTTTTAAGCACTGTGCATGCATGCGCGCAGCCCCAGCACACCCCAGAACGAACCAGCAGTAAGAAGGTTCAGAACCCATCTCTGCTCTGAATGTTTAGTTGATATCTCTTCACACTCCATGTGTGTGTGTGTGTGTGTACACATATACATATACATGCATTGCTCAAATGAAGTTATTTATTTCAGGATTCAGACGTTGGACTTCATTCACTCCCACTGATCCACGTACCATGCTAAGTTGGGATTGCAACTCTATCTCCAAGCCTTGGAGAGTCCGTCTCAGGTCAGTAATTTCCGTCTTGCTGGTCTGCAGCTGTTCAGTATTGACGGCAACCTCTTTGGTCAGTTCTTCAGTCTATATATATATATATTTAAAGGGAAGGTGACATTTATAAGTCAGACCATGATTTGGAGAACCATACCAGCCCGGTTGTCTCTTCCCGAATTGTTTTCTTGAAGGATTCCCTCTGTCCCATTTCATTCTCTCCCCATTTTCCCAGCTCACCTTGCTCGTAAACCATGCCTCCGCATCCCTTCGGTTCTTGTCAGCCAGCAGCTCATACTGGTCTCTCATGTCGGCCAGGATCTTGGTGAGGTCAATGCCTGGGGCAGAATCAATTTCCACACTCACTTGGCCACCCACTTGTCCAGACAGAGCACTCATTTCCTTTAAAATGAGAGAGGGGGAAAAAAAGCCCAAACATTATTTGCAGATCTATTTACATAGCAGCATTAACTCCTCCCTCCCATGCATTTATAGATATAGGTGAGCTATCCACAGGTCAACTAGGATTAATTCAGACATGACTTGAAGTTGTTTTTTTTTAAATTAAAAACATTCAAAGAATTCAGGGCCTCTGAAAAATTATTATTCTTTCTCACTGGACCTTTCCTGTCTTCGAAAGCTGCTTTACTCTCTCTCTCCATCCTTAATTTTTTGTTTTGTAATTTTTTTATGACCAAAAAGGAGGAAAAGATTGGAAAACGTAACATCTCTCACCATTTATAACACCATAGACATTTATTAGCAGCAATCCTAGCAGTTTAATTCAGAAAGTACTCTAGTTTTAGACTAGAATTCCCATCATCTCAGATTATCTCTTATCAGCTTTGAAAGCTGAACCTGATTGGAACTGGGGTGCTACAACATTTATAGGGCTGCAGATTCCTCACTACACATTTCCAAAGTGGTTGGAAAGCATGAATCTGACTGCTCTTTCAGAACTAATTTCGAAGAAATATATGAACCTCAGAACTGTGCAGCTTTATGACTGAGTCATTTAATTGTACATGCGGTGCAGCCAAATTCATCCCACAGAAGTGATTCTCTATCTCTTTAATAGCTGAGAAATTGAAGTTATCATCCCCTATAAGCCATTCTGTATATATAAACCTGCTGAATGATTTTATTTTGAACAGTTGATCGAATCCTGCAGGAACCACTCAATCGTTATACGAAATACAAGATGCTAGAAAGGGACAGCTCTGGTGGCGCAGCAGTTAGAATGTAGAATTGCAGGCTAACTGCCATCAGTTCAGCAGTTTGAGTCTCACCAACTCAGCCTTTCATCCTTCCGAGGTTGGTAAAATGAGGAGCCAGATTGTGGGAGCAATATGCTGGCTCTGTAAACCGGTTAGAGAGGGCTGTGAAGCACTGTGAAGCGGTATATAAGTCTAAGTGCTATTGCTATTACTATTGACAGATAAAGCTAAGACTTTCTGCTGACCTTATATTTAGTGTAGCATGTTGTCTTATTGATAATGCTGAAGACTCAGCCCCTGTTGCAGTTAACTTTTGGACATAGAATAGAGATTGTGTAATGCTTTTTAGAGGTAGAAGAAGAAGAAGAAGAAGAATTCTTTATTGGCCAAGTGTGATTGGGCACACAAGGAATTTGTCTTTGGTGCATGTGCTCTCAGTGATATCTTAAGAAGACTGAGTGATGCTCAGAGAATTTAAGTTAGTTACATAGAACTTCAATCCCGCTCTTTGGTTTTATTTTAATCATAACAAAATGAGTTTCCAAACCAGGGAACACTTGGCTCTCTCTTTACCTCCTCATGGTTCTTCTTGAGATAAGCCAGTTCTTCTTTCAAGCTTTCAATTTGCATCTCCAGGTCAGTTCTAGCCAAGGTCAGCTCATCCAACACTCGGCGTAAGCCATTAATATCAGCTTCCACACTCATGCGCAGGGCTTGCTCAGTCTCAAACCTGGTTAAAGAAAGAAATACCTCACTTTTCTTAGGCATAATTTAGTTTAATTTTGTTGACCCATTTCCTAATATTGAGATGTTTACAATTTTAGGCTATTTGACAAGGAGGGAATAAAAGATATCTGGATACAGAAAACTGATTATGATATTTAGGTGACTACTTCTTTTGTAATAGGTAACAATGCTAAGTAAGAGATCACTCATGAATAGATCCTTTTTAGATTCCTTCTCCTATTCCCTTCCATAATTTACAAATGGCAAATATACATTCCCCCCCCCCAATTTTCTGACCCATGAAAGTAGATTCTGCGCAGCAGCATTGGGGATTCATCAGAAACACATGTCAAACCCATCATAGCTATTTTATACAACAAATGTGGCAAATCCTTTGCACTGCCTATTCCCTTCCCTTTTAATTATAAACTGACTGCAGGCCACACAGTTTATGGATTGTGATTTTAGTATAGTTACACCATGTATAATTGACAGACTGGATTTTATCATAGCTTTTATCTGTTATTTATTATTTTATTCTAGAATTTTTAATTGTACATTTTTGAGTGCTTTTGTTTGTTCTGGTCTCTGGTCTATCACTGTAATAAAATTCTATTGCTATTGGCCCATGAAAAGTGTACTTACTTGGTTTTAAAGTCATCAGCAGCCAACCTGGCATTATCAATCTGCAGGATCATTTTGTTATTTTCAATTGTTGCAACCAGGATCTGCAAGACAAGAAGTAACACACAATTGGAGTGAGTTGCTTTTGGTCATAGCATATATATATATATATACTAATATGAGCTCTGTAAACCAGACAGGTGCTATTTACTAGTTTGATTGAACTATCCAGATAACAAATTGATTCACCTGAAAAATTAAATGTACACTCTGATCAGAACATTGTAGGTTTTTGACATAAAGATATGTTTATTACTTTCTCCTTGCAATTGGACTTTTACAAAAGCTACAATGTAAATTCAGCATAACAAGCATTAAAATAAATAAAAGTGATAAAAAGAGCTTTAACTTTGAAATTACTGGCTACATTTTAAAGCCCATCTCAAGTGGTTAACTTCAAGTAGCAGCAGGTATAGAATTAAGAAAATCATCCAGCCAAAGACGTAGTGTTCTATCAGCTATGTGTGTTTAAAAATAATAATACATTTCTTGGCTTTCTAATCCCACTTTTTCCCCCAAGAGACCAAGACAGTTTGCATGGGGATCTCCATTTTATTATTTTTGCTGAGAGTATGACTGACCTAAGGTTGCTGTGGTGGAATGTAGTCTGGATTCCAGGAAAGAGGAATTATATTCCAGATGACAGAGAGGCAGAGACAAGCTTAGATAGTTTGATTAGGAGAAAGACAGTAAAGAAGACTCTTCCCTAGCAATTCTCAGAGTATATCTATAATAATGGAAATAGTCATTTAGTTTGGCAAGATTTCTGTCTATAAGTGGGGAACAATCAAGGAAAATGTTCAGAAATAATTCCACATGTCTTTCTTGGTTCTTGGGGCCCGACAATCTCCTTGGAACTGAGTCTCTGATCCTACTCCAGCACCTTAACTATTGTACCATAATCAATGTCAAACATTCATATTTGAGATTCTGTCCAACTTTACCTGTCACAAAGAAGCTTTGGCCTGGCTCTGCACTTTACTAACTTCCTTTGCTAACTTCCTTTGTGGCTCAGCTTCAACCTGCCAGATTCTTTAAAACTAACAGCCACCTTGGAAGTTGGTAATCATTAACTGCTAGGCTGTATTGATTTCTTTATAATAAACGTGTTTTTCTTTTACTCTCTGTACTTTTAGGGTGTGTATATGTTTCCTGTCCAAACAAACTGGAGGTTTAGTGATTCTGCTGTCACAAAATAAACTTTGATTGTATGTATGTATAGAAAAGTATATGATTGAATAGAAAAAGGGTTTACTTAATTACTGGTTTCTTGTCTTCTTTTTCCTCTTTAACAAATAGCAGAAACAAAGCCAAAGCTTTGTGGGTTAATTGAGTTGTTGAATGGAAGGTCTCTACTCAGATTCCAATTCAAGATATATAGGTGGCCATTAGGAATATTAAGACAATGAAGGAAGGAGCTTCAGAGATCTTTATCTCAAAAGGTTCCAAAGGAGAATGTTTGCACTCTGTCTTCAAGGATGGAGGCTTTATGCATCATTGCAGAACAGAAAAAAACTAATACATAGCATAGCAAACAAACACATTGAACAAATAGAGATACCCATTTAATAATAAATTGTATACTTTAAATAGACATAGCCGATATCTTGCTCAAATGGAGATGATTAGGATCAGATTCACTTCCTGACAGGACATCCTAAAGGAGAATCAACAAAAATGAAGAGCTCCTCATGTGACCAAAAGAATCATCTTGACTTTTTTGACTCTCCTCCTCTGCTTCCCATTGTCTAGAAGTAGATGATCATAGTCATTAGCCTCTTTTTTTCCTCTTCACATATTTTATTTTAATCTTTAAAGTGGACCTGTATAAGCAATTTTATTCTCCAAATAAAGCATTGTCCTTGGACAATCTTTCAAACAGGATACTTTCTTAGCCCCTTCAGATACTATTATATCCTCTGTAAAACAAAACGTAAGGCATTTCTATTTCCTGGAAGCAGCAAACTACAGCAAGTTAGCACTATGTATGTGGAGGGGGGAGAGGAAGGATGGATTTTTGGGGTCAAACGATTGGACAAGTTGCTATTGAGAGATGTCATAGCCTTGAACGGATAGAAGTGCACAATTTTGAGATAAAATGGGGCAGCATATGAGATGGTCCATGGCTGGAGACAAATATAAGAAATAATCTAGGATGCATGGGCTCCAAATTGAAACACTTTTAAAATAGAGCTGGTGAAATTAACGGGGATGATGTAAATTATGACTAATTTATAACCCATTGATGCATTGCAACCCAATGTACACAAGGTGACATGCAAATATCAATAGATTTCTCAGGAATGCATTTCAGTCGATCCTCTCGGAATACAAGCATTACAGTATTTAAAGAGTATATAATGATGATTTTATCTGCAGCAATAGTGAGAAAAATAAATTAATATGCTAATATGAACAGCTTAGAAAATGCAATAGTCCAGCATTTAGCTAACACGAGAGTGGTGCTAATAGTTGAAAAGAGGTGCTAACTCAAGAAATACCTTAATTCTCAACAGCACATGGATCTAAATTTGGACATGAGATATATCTGCCTTAGGCATATTGTTTATTTAATTACTAAGCATTATTTGATAAATCAATTGATCAGATATTGTTCCAGATGACATCTGACTGACACAGATGCAGCTAAACTGTTGTCTATGCTATAAAAATCTGATTTTGAATCCTATCTAATATGCATAATTCAATTACCTTTATTCAGATTATTTAAGGTGAACTATGTCAGAATTATGCTATGAACACACAGCACTCTTTGTCTACAGTTTGGCAAAATGGACAGTAATTCTTAAGTACAGGGAAACCTTGATGTCAAACTGTTCATTTAACCATGGTTCAAAGTTACAACAGCTTTGGAAAAAGTGCTTTATGTATTATATTTGCACTTATGAGCATTGCACCACCTCCATGGTCACATGATCACAATTCTGGTGCTTGGCAACCAGCTCACATTTACAACTGATTGCAGCATCTTGTGTTTATGTGATTGTGATTGGCAACCTTTTACAAAAGCATTCATTGAGGAAGCTAGATTTAATTTACAACTACTCTAAAAATGAACATAAAAGTAGGTCTGGTCATGTGTGGACTTGACTTGAACTGATTTGTGACTAAAATTGTGCTTGGAAGTCAAGAACCAACTGTATAATAAAAATGAAATAGAGGAACTTGAATGCTTCCTGGCTGATGTTGATGCTTTGCAATGAACAGAGAGAAAAATGGTTTTGCCAACCGTGTCCAATGATTCAAGCTAAGTTGCTGTTAAACTCTCTTCACAAATGAGAACAGTGAATATTAGAGATTTATTAAAATTAATGGATAAGCTCTTTTCAGAGAGGTACAGGGATTTGGGTTTGTCATATTAATGCCACCATGCCATACGAGACTTTCCCCTTTGTAACAATACTTTTCTGCTTTTAAGCAAATGCAGAGCAGTGTTCAAATGATTGCCTATCTCACCATGTTCACACTGCAAGCCAGAAAAATGTGCAGGAGATGAACTTAAGAGGAATCTCTTAGTTGCTGATCTCGAATTCCCAAATCAACATGGTCCATGGTGGGGTATGTTGGAAGTTGCAATTTAGTTTTCTCTGCAGGACCAGAGCCCTTTGCCATTTTAGGAATTTCAGAAATATTCAAACACAGAATGGACTAAGTTTACACTTTGTGCTAAGTCATGGTTCCTTATGTAACACCTACAACCGGCAGAGTTGCACAACATGTAAAGCCATAATCAATGATGTACAAAGCAAAAACTGCATAATATATTAATCTATTGTGTAGCATGATCTGCAATACTAGTCATTGGCTGTCCAAAGACTGTTATTGCTTGAGCCCACATATCACAATTGAAAAAACTTTCACAAGAGGATGAGACAGGAATAAATCCCTCAGGATTCAATTTCTCCCAAGTCCAAAGTCCTACCTTGTCCCGGAGGTCGTCAATGGTCTTGTAATATGGGCTGTAATCACGGGTCGCACTCGGTCCCTGCTTCTGGTACCACTCTCGAATTTTAACCTCTAGCTCAGTATTTGCGTCCTCCAGGGCACGCACTTTATCCAGGTAGTTTGCCAGGCGGTCATTCAAATTCTGCATAGTTATCTTTTCATTTCCCGAAAGGAGACCGTCATTGACAGTTAGGTTCCCTCCAGCCCCACCAAAGCAGCCACTCCCATAGCTAAAACCTCCACCACCATGGCCACTACTTAGGCCTCCTCCAAACCCAGAAGAGGTTAATCTAGCAGAAGAGACAGAGATGCCATAGCCACCAGATCCCCCATGGATGCTTGGAGCTCTGAAGGAGGAAGAACCACCAAAACCACCTCCACCACCAATAGCAGAAGAGGATTGCTTAAAGCTGTAGGTGTTCATGATGAAGGGATATCTCAGACCAGCTCTTGGCAACCAAGTGACACACTTTGTGCTCTGGAGATAATGTGAGCAGTTCTCCCCTCTCCCTGTCTCTTTTATTCTGTACTGTTGTGGGAGTTGTCCATCCAACCTGCTGATATGTGAGCCCTCTGGAATGGACCAAACCCTTTGCCAGCATACAGATTCTTCTCATTGGTCAGTCAGAAAGAAATGGGCTGTTTCTTTTCCAAATATTTGCTTAGAAACATTTTCCTCCCCTCCCCTTGCCTAACAATGAGTGTGTGTCCCCCCTCCTCCCTTTTAGAACAAAAGTTGTGATTCACAGTAGGTGGCTTTCTGCTCAAAAGCAAGACATTGATAAATGCTAGGTGATCATTTACTTAAGCCTCAGCTAAAACCTTGAGCACACATACCTGCCCTGACACACACTGGTTCTTTTGTGAAAGAGGTGGTTGGAGGGAAACAACTTGGAGCAGAAATCCAGCAATTGAAGCAGGTAAAATATTGCAGTGAAATTGAGACAGGAATTCATGGCCCCCACCCCACCCCCTTGCAAGATTCACCTTCTTATTAAAGGGCTGTGAACATTTACCCAGAATATCTCAGTTTCTCCCAATTGCTATAAAAACAGATTTATTTGAAAGAAGGAGGTGAAAAAGCTGACTCTAATCGTATGTATAAATTCTCAAATGTATAAATGTGTAAATCCTTAATATCTCAAAAGAGTGTTTTAGCTGGGGAGGGAAACACTAGCATACAAGTGCTTCTTTTCTGTATGGAAAACAGGAGATTCCTGAGGGCGTTTTCTCACATGGATGAGCACTTTCATGCATAGCCAACCTGCACGATTTCTCCCATGTTGCACCTTAATGGTGGAATTCAAGCCAAATGTTTTCCGTTGCGTTTGTGTATTGTGAAAAAGTGGGGATCTAGGGTGAAGCTGTTCAGTAGCCAACATCCATTTTGGTTTTGGCATTTTAGAAACGGGATTCTCCATACACCAAAAGATGGGCAAGGTGCCTTAACCACTGCAAATCTTCTGGCCTGTTGTGTTTTTAAATATATATTTGAATGCACCATCTCCCAACATGGGGGCAATCCTGTTGCTCCACTGCCCAGAGCTTCTGCTGTGTGGCGCTGAAGTCACATGGTTCTTCATTGTGGCTTACTGCTCTTGCTGGTATTGGTAACTTTCTCTCAGTCAATTTGATAGGGTGACCAGGAAATTGACAAGCTGGAGACTGAAGGGGCGTATAGGAGGGACTGACAGGTCTTTCTACTGCTTGAAGATCCCCTGCAGGAAGAGGTGAGTTCCTAACAGTTTGGTCCGGTTCTACCAAACCATTAGTAACTTACCAGCATGGTTCGGTAGAACCGTTAGCGACCCAGGTCTGCCACGCCCCCGAGCCGGTTCTTTCAGCAGCGTCATAGGTGCCGCCATTTTGGATTTTGCTTCTGCACATGCGCAGAAGCTTTTTTAAAACACTGCACATGAGCAACGCACAAAGTGCGCATGCGGCTGCAGCGCGCCCCTGAGCGAACCAGCAGTAAGAAGATTTAGAACCCACCTCTGCCTGCAGGGTTAGACAACTTGGTGTCCCCCCCATTCAGGTTTTAGAAGCAGTAGACCTTCCAACAACCTTGTCACTTGCTATGATGGTAGGACTGACAGGGACTGTCCTTCTGAGGGTCCCATCAGAAGCCGGTTTGGAGGAAGAGGAGAAGGAGCTGGAACCCAGACTTTTTGAGTGGGATGGCATGTTGTCACCTGAGGAAAGTCTGGAGAGCCCAGGGGCTGAGGATGACGTTTGGTTGACGTCTGGCATTGGAAGCAGCAGTCAACCAAATGGGGAGCTGCCTGTCCTAATGGAAGCAGGGGAAGATCAGTTGCCAATCAGCAGCAGTGATGAAAGGCAGCAGATCCCCTCTAAAGAGGAACAGCTGCCTCTCCTACCTGATCTGCGGATGTGGAGAGTGGAGTGGAAGAAAGGATAGAGGAGGTCTGTGAAGCTGCTCGTGAGGAAGCAGTCCCAGCCCTCCTCACAAGGAACATCTGGCTTGGGGTGAGTTAGCCATATGCTGGGGGAAGATGAATTTCCGGGAACAACAGTTTGCTTCGGTGCACACTTCCCTGTCTCTCATGGACTTCTGACCATCTTTTGGCTTTATGGACTCTGAACTTTGTTTGTGAACTTTGGACTTTCTCCTCATCTTATGGATCAGCTCTGATTTGTGGGACTGGGTTGCATTGACTGTATATGTTTGCCTTGGGGGAAAAATTGAGATGAAATTTTACTGGCACTGTTGGGAGGGACACCTATTGCAGTAACTGGGCAATAAACAGACTTTGTTGATACCTACACCTGCCAGTGGGTCAGAAGAGCTCTTCAAAATTTATCAGGTATCAGGTTGCCTATCCTAGGCTTGCTCCTTCATACACCTTTGGCATCCATATAGCAAAAATTGTGGCTCTGCATCACATCTATGCATGCTCCTGAGAAATCGATTCCCTGATTCAGTTTCTGAAAAATATAGGATAGTTCCAATAACTGTGGTCCTAACTTCATATGATACTAAATACATATCAGAATTTATAATACTAGCATTTTTGAAGGAAACGGCAGGATGAAACAGTTCCTTGCAGGAAAACTCAAAGGTAGCAGGGAAGATACCGCCTGGAACCTTCTCCAGCACTGCCTTTCTCCAACATTTCAGAGCTTTGGTCAGAATGCAGTATTGTAGGCTAACTCTGCCCACTGCCAGCAGTTTGATCCTGACTGGCTCAAGGTTGACTCAGCCTTCCATCCTTCCGAGTTGATAAAATAAGGACCCAGACTGTTGGAGGCAGAGTTCTGACTCTGTAAACTGCTTAAAGTGGGCTGTAAAGCACTATGAACCAGTATATAAGGCTAATTTCTATTGCTATTTCTGGAGGAGGAGTTAACCAGGGAAGAATGCAGTGGCAGCAGTTGCAAATATTTCTTCTCAAGTCCATTCTCCCTGGGCACTGCAGTGAATCTGGCCGCAGATGTTGCCAAGAGAGTGTGCGAGCAACTGTGTCCATTCATTTGTTCCGTTGAACTGGATGACGTAACCCTTTCATCCTCCAACTCGCTCATCTGAGATCTCCCTCCAGGTACGGTAGTAATGGTGATTCTATCCAATTAAACTAATAGCCTCCACCGTGCCATCCAGAAAAAAAAAAGGGGGCAAGTGAGAGAGGCAGCAATTGCTCCACCACATTTTCATGATTACTCAGCCTTTCTCTTCTCTTGGCAGCCAAAACTGAGCAAGTGATTGCAAAGAGTCTCTGTAATTGCTCACCTGCCTACTCCAATTGCTACCTGCTTGCTTCAATCGCTGATTTCCTCACTTTGACCAATGCAGCAGGAAAGATTGGTGGGCATCCAGCAGGAAAAAGAGGGGGAGCCAAAGGAAGTGGTGGCTTAAGTAGAGGCCCACCTTGAAAAAAATCATCCATGAACAATGAAACATTTTTTATGTATCTAGTTGAAAAACGTTGGCTTACTCTCTTTAGAGTCTTGGATAATTTAATCTTCCTTAGCGTATCTATACTTTCTTTTAGTAATGTTGCCCACTTTATACCACAGGAATGTGGGCCTCCATGTGTACATGCCCGCACATGTAAACTCAGATCACAATTGGAGTCAGAGGATGTTAGGTTTCACCCATGATATCTGTTCTCATTGTAAATGTTCATATTCAGGAAATACAACATTTGGTAGTTTCAGCTAAGCTCCAGATTGTTCTCTGCTGTTTTGAAGTACAGGACACAGAATAATCTGTTTAAGTTACAGAAAGGCAGTGTCTACCTGAAAGTGTGAAAAACTTCCTAACAATACAATCAGTACATCAAAGGAACCAATGATTGCTAAATAAGCATGTCAAAGATGTTTGATTTAGACTCCTGTGCTTAGCTGGGGGGTGGACCTGATTGCCCTCTAAGACTTTGCAACTCTCTCTCTCTGTCTCTCAAATATAAGGTATAGAGAAAACCAATAAAAGCCTTTTATGTTCATAATAACCCTATAGATTTTCTAAGGCAGGGGTCCCCAACTTGTGGGCTGTGGTCCACTACCGGCCCATGGCTTATTCACAACTGGGCCATGTGAGTGGCGGGCCAGCGCATAGACCCATTTGCATGAGTAGTGAGTGCTTGCAGCCCCACAAAGCTGTGTGCACGCATGCCCCTCACACAAAATCATCTCCTCTTCCTCTCCCTCCCCCCACTGGGCCGCCAACCCAGAAAGATTGGGGACTGCTGCTTTAAGGAACTACAAGTGATAGTAGCAAACATTATCATCTTTCTAAAAATCAATTTATAAATTTCCTTATTCAATTCCTGCTTCTGTTCCTGATAGGAGACTGAAGCATCTCCACTTTACATATTAATAAGTTATGCATTTTCCAGGGACACTTTTTCAGTTTAAAAGCTGCATTTTCCTCATTTGTTCTAGTGCACTATTAGAAATGACATCCAAGTCCGAACCTGTGCATCTTCATATGTGTACCTCCCTGGGTCTTTGACGTTTTGGCTTGTTATTTCATAGCTGTGAGAGTCCAGGTTGATGGCACTCTGTGCCCCGGGAGCAAGGAACTCTTGCCAGATGTCTTCTACTCTGGTGGCTACATCTTGCAGTGGTTGTTTTTTGAGATCTTGAACGGCCAACCAAAACCTGCAATGAGGCAACAAGGAAAGAAAATGTACCCCAGAAAAGTAAGTCAGCTGCACCACTGAGATTCAGGTTAATTTTAGCCCAATCATTTTACAGCCAATATTCAACTGATATCCAAATGTCTATGGAGATTCTCAGTCATCCAGGTCATGGTTGTCCCAAAAGTGCATTTTCAAGAGGCAACTGGACTTTCTGCAAGGAGTATAAATCATTCCATTCTCCCCCCCCCGGCCCACCCCATCCAGTCAGAGCTGAAGAAGATTCTTGGCTAAGAAGCGAAATGTCTTCAAAGAAAAAACAGAAAGTCCAGCTGCCTCTTGAAAAAGCACCTTTGGGACAACAGATAGCCAAATAACCATTGCCAGAACCATTAGCATGTTGTAATGTCTGAGTGATGCTGGAAGAAAAATAACATTTAGAGCCTCTCCATGCATTTGTAAAGCATTTCAGCCTCTCCATCGCTTTTAGAATCATGTACAGAGACCCTATGAAATTAGAAACAGGAAATAGAGCTATTTTGCAGACAATATACCTTTGATATGCTTACTAAGAACAAACTGAAATATAGTCTCTCTACCTCCTCCTTCCAGCAAGTATCTTGTGTCAAATCCCAGAGTAATCAATGAAGAGAAGGAATTCTTTCAGGCATAAAAAGTCGGTCTGGTTCAGATTCAATCTAATATTTTTAACATTGCTTATGCTGAAGATCACTTGGGTTTAATCCAATGCTATTCTACTTAAGCAAAGGAAGTTGGAAAGGAAAACTCTTCATCACCAGAGCAATATCATAGCCAGGAGATTCTGATTGATTGATTGATTGATTATCTGCCATCAACGTGTCAACATTCATAGACTTTTGCCCTGAGTTTGCTAGAAGTTGATTTTTGCAGATAACTATCCTATACAATTGTTGTTTTTCATCGTTTGTTGGATGCATTATTCACAAAAGTTTTACATTAGATATAATGTCTTGCTTTGGTTCCCTTTGGAGGAAGTATTTTAACGGGAGCATGCACAAAGCCATATTGACACCTAGTGGATGTTCACAGCAACTGGTTCTTTTGACGCATTCATGGCAACTTGCCTTTTTTCCCTTCTTAACTGACATTGGAAGAGTTGGAGTTGGGCCTACTATCCTTGGCATGCCAAGCATGAGTACACCCACCTAATCTTTAGTCTCTTTCCTCTATCTTGCCATTTCTTCGTGGGTCTGTCTAGATATTTATGAATTCTTATTATGCCTTTCCTGGCAACAAAGATACAACCCTTAGGTGAATATCCATGTATATTAAACCAGCATTTGGACCTGGAAAATCTTGGGTGATTTTTACTTTATATGCATCTCTGGGGCAATACTTATCCAAAAGTCTTGTCACTTCGTTTCATCAGGTGATCCTTTCTTTATTCCTCCAGCAAAAAATTAAAGATTTCTCGCTTCCCCATTTAACTATGGACCTCAATCATTGTTGTTAACAATGAGAAAAAAATGTTTCCCAGTCAGCCAGTAATCTAGCTTGGCCTGAGCTTTCTTCACTATGAAAAACACGAGAAGTATCTATATGCTACCACTTCCTGTTCTTAACAATCTCTCAAACCAGCATTAAAACTATTGGTGAAAGGTTCAGGAGGTGCTGCTACTATAGCCTTTTAAAAACAGCCCATAGTTGAACTGTCCAGTTCTCCTCCTTCTCCTTCATGGCCATCGCAACCAGAAAGGAAGAGCCCAGAGAACTGGCTGCTTAAGTTAAGAAACAGTACAGAGGTCAAAGGTGATGGTCAATGATGATGCATCTCACTTTAGAGATCCAGATATTTTATATTGTCTTGTTTACAAAAACTTGAAACCAGTGGACAACCCATCTGCTAACCAGCTTAAATATACTGTTGCAGGAATCCCTCCATAGACTGCAACATAGGAATGCGATTGGCAAACGTTTGTAAAAAGTGGGGAAGGTTCTGGAACAAACCACTGTATGAAGGAGCTTTTCTTTCTACAGAGAATGAAATACAGAGAACATGGGCACACCAGTGCTATGGTATCAGATAAGGTGTTTAGTGTAGTCTGCCTTAACTGGATTTTTTCCTCTCAGGCAGTCATTCTGATTAGGAATTCTGGGAATTGTAGTTAAATACAACTGAGGGGACCAGGTTGAGGAAAGGAGCCTTAATACCAGAAGTGGGTTCCTACCGGTTCGGACTGGTTATACCGAGTAGGTAGTAGGCGTCTGGTGACGTCACGGAGCTGGTTCTGCTCCATGGGCGCCACCATCTTTTTTATTATTATTATTTGTGGGGGGTTGATTTTTTTCAGGTTTTTTTTCTTCTGAGCATGTGCAGAAGCTGAGTTTCCGGCACTGCGCATGCGTCACCATCTTGTTTTTGGCC
>JANHFT010002743.1:159313-180241 GCA_032467955.1 Pseudoxenodon macrops | reverse complement strand
CAGAAGGCGGTCTCGTAAATAGCCCGGTCCAATGCCATGGAGCGCTTTAAAAGTGGCCACCAACACCTTGAATTGCATATCAGTTGGGCACAGCAGGGTCTTCAACTGCAGAATGGTGGGGGGTTGCTATGGTGCTGGGATGGTTGGCCTCAGCATGGGGCTAAAGGCAACACTCCTCAGCTATGGCACTGAAGCTAAATTAGAGGCCTGGGGATGGTGGCAGCTGGCTGATACTGAAATCCCTCAGGCTTTTACTTCAGCCTCCACTACTCAGTGCCACCACTGAGAATTGGCACTGTGCAGGAAAGCCAACAGGGCAGAGATGGGGAGGAGCCAAGCAGGGAGGAGTTGAAATGCCCCGTAAGTTTAGGCAGGCTGCCAAATGCCTGGATTTTGATTATGTGACTGCAGAGGCCATGTTGTGGCCATAACTTTAGGGACTGATAAGCACTATTTGGTTCAGTGCTCAGTAACTTCAAATGGTCATTGAACAAAAAGTTGTTAAGTAAAAACTATTTTTATTCGGAACATTGATCATTCTTGTTTTTCCTCTTTGCTTTTTCCGGTCTTCTTATAATATTTCTCAAAAGTGGTAACCGGCTGATTTACACAATTCCAAATATGGATTTACAATAGAGTTGCATTAGCAGTTTTGTTTTCAATCTCTCTCCAAAGGAGCCTTAGCATTCAGAGTAGACATCTTTTCTGAATTATCCACCATAGCCCCACAAAAATAATATTTTCCACAATTACAGACAGCTCAGATACTTCCACTGTTTATATATATATAGTATATCTGTTTAAAATTCAGTATTTTTCTGCCTCAATTTAAACAGAATCACATTTAGTTGACCAGTCACCCAATATAAAAAAATTACATTTCCCCTGAGGTCAAGAACACATATGAACAAATTAAAAAGAACAACCCTAATATAGATTCTTTAGTGACTCTACTTCTTACTTCCCTCCACTGAGAAAATTTCCTATTCATACCTACTATTTATTATTTATTTCACCAGTTTGCAATCTATAAATGCATCGTCCCATGACTCAAAAGCTTCTAATGAAGAACTTTGCCAATTTTTTAAAATCTCCAGCTATTCAATGCCAGCAGGGTCAGCTGCATCCATATGCCTGTTGACTTTCTTTCCTACCTCCATAAGAAAAGAAAAAAAGCCACTCTGAAATGTAGGTCAATAGATGATCATTGGAGAATACATGCTGATTTTCTTTTAGAAAGGCCTTTAAATGTTCAGTTTCTTCTTTCCTTTAATTACCGTTTATATCAATCACTGCAATTTTGCTTTGGAGACACAATTCATTTGCAGAATTGTAAAATTGTGAAATGTTCCCTTTTATCCATATTCATTCCATGTATTCAAACTACGTTTATACTTAAATATATTACCTAATACGTGCTTGACAAAATGAATTTAAAAAAAAATTACCTCCTCTTATACAAATCTGTTTAGCTAGTCAGCAGAATGTATCTCTGTCCTTAGCCTCACATTTGAAGCAAAGTTAGCAATGAAAAAAAGGAAAAGAAGGAAGAGAGGAAATAGTTCCCTAAATGAAGAGTTACTCAATCCTTCCTGATGTCAGGTTTTCTTGGATTTTCAAATTCAGTTAAGAAGAAAATACTACTTGTTTATGAGGGTTGATCTTGCATTTTCAAAAACAAAGATCCAGATCAGATTTAACAAGAGGCCATGAGTTTTCATCACATGAATGAAGTCACAGGATAGCCTGCGCTTACATGCTATCATTTTTTTGTCCTTCTCTTGTTTTGTGGTGTAAACAAAACTCCTTTGCTCCCAATTTAAATAAAACATCATTCCCCTCTATGTCCAAAATGAGAAAATTGTAGAGGAATTGTAGAGAAAACCCTGATTTAAAACCACTGGTTTAATCTACCTAAACATCTTATGAAATCTACAAAAAAAAATAAAAAAATTCCCAGGATTCTATTATTATGAACTTGGATTATTGTTTAACTATCAGACATTAAAACATCTATTATTTAGAGCTGAGGAGAGGCTCACGGCTTTCTCACTTAAAATAAAAACAGTGTTTTCCAATATATCAAGAGCAGAACAAAGCAAGAGTCAATAATCATATCAAATAGTTTCTAAATAATAATTATTTATAACAACAGCTGCTTTTGTTTATATTCTAGCATTTTCTTTTGTTATTATGGTACATATGCAACAACATGAAATCACAGCTGCCAGTTCTTTAGCTGGTATTGGCCTTCATTTTCATCAAGTTCTTCCCAAGAACTTAGGATGTCGTAATGTATTGGCATAGTATATGTCCAGATCCAAGCAGTGTGGCCTTTTGTAATTGACAGATGGAAATTTTGTCAATGCGCAGATTTTCTAAGTGCCATCCAAGATTTTTTGGTATGACACCCAAGTGTGCTGACAACCACTGGGACCCAATAGCCAATTGATGTCATCATCTTTCAATTTATAATAATTACTATTTAATTACACATACACACACATTCAAATGTTAGTAACACAGTATTAATAGTAAGTCCCTGTGGTTCAATTCATAAACAATCAATAATTATACTTACACAATATCACTTGATGTTTTTTGTGAGATTAGCTATTTTCAAACTAGCTACAATATTCTAGTGAAATAAAAAGTGCAGAGCAAATACATCTTCTAAATTATTTTCTTTACTTCACAGTTTATCTTACTTTAGTATTAAGTAAAAAAAATTAAAATATAAACCTTTTTCTTTTGCTAAATTTAAGTACATTCACATTCTACAACAGGCAAGTAGTTTGGTAAATCCAGCTACTGCAGAATCTAAAGCCAAGCCAGCAAAGGAGAACTCAACACTGGATATTTTTACATGAATTTAATTACAAGCACAAGAAGTTGGACGGTTATTTAAATTCAGATTACCAGCTTTGATGGGTGGAAAGGAAGATTGAAAAGACCATATTTTCACTAGAAAGCTATATTCACTATACCAAATCAGATTACTGTAACCTGAAGAACATCCTAATAGATAATTCAAAGTGGTACAAATTTTCCCAGACTTCCACATTATTAGAAATTTACAACTGTACAAAATAAAAATTTAAAACAGACTCATCAATGGTGCTGTGGTTTTCAATACTATTGGAGATTTCAAAGCAGTTCTTCTACAAGACTCTTGCATCCTGGAGGCTCTTCTCTATAGAGATATCCTATTCGTTATAATCCACACCCTTTACTTTCAAAGCTTCCCAGATCACCTTTCATAATAACAATATCCAGAAGGAAGCTATTTTTAAATGTACAGTCTAATATGGTATCATACAAAACAAAAACAATGGAAGTTATTTAAAAAAGAGGAAAATGGGCTTAATTCACTTCAAATTAGATGCTAAGGCATTCTAGGTGAATAGCTAATTCTGTGCATGCACCACCATCCTGCTCCCTCCCCCCAATCCCATTATACATTTTTCATCATGGCCTGAGGCTTTTTAAAGGATATACATGTCATCCAAGCTCAGTTTGGCTGCCATTTTCAGTTAGTATGAATTGTATTTTGAAAGCAGGGTTAATTAGGAAAAAAATAGCAAAGTGCTTTTTCTATTTAATCAACCAGAGTGAGTTAGTATGATACGGAAGCCCTCTTAATGTTTCATTGTTCCTTTAAAAGCTGCTATAACTGATATGGGTAACTAAATAAGCAGATGATCCTGCTGTTTTCCCTAACAAGACATGCCAGTCCAGCTGCCAGAATATCAGTACAATAAAATGGCAAATCCTCATTATCTGTTGTGCTGCTTTATTTTTTTCAACAGGAACTCACTGGCAGTTGCAATATTAAGTTATGATAAATTTACTGCTTCTAGGTTCTGTAGGCTGTTTGGTACGTCTTAATTTTATTATTACTTTCTTGTGTAAGATAAGCAATTCTAAGAATATTATGCTGAAAGGTGTGAAATAAAAAATAAAAGGTAGTGAGTGTGAATCTCATGTTTTGCTGTACTGAAACTGACCACAAGACAGATTTTCCTCATGCAAGTTTTCCAGCCATTTCAAGTTAGCTGGCATAGCAACTAGATACCCAAAGAGAAGTGTTTACATGACAACTTGAATCCTGTAGAAGAATGTCATGGATAGAAACTTAAAACTGGTAATAATTCTAAGTATCCCCAATTAAGTAGAAGTGGGCTATGGGAGGAAGGGTTAGACACCAACATACCATACACCATATGCTTGTATGTATTATTAATTTTGTATATTGCCTGTCAATTAAATACCTCATTAATGCAAAATAGCATTATTCAGACTATTTTTAAAAAGGCACAAGTAGTCACATGAGCAGCTGGGATACTGAAGTTGAACAAGTGACATCTAAATCAGTGGAGGCATCTGCTCCCCTATGCAACTCTGGAGGAGGTAAGGATTTATCTTTTCTTGTCACATGCTTAAGAGTATCCATTTCTAAGCAGGCCCAATCTCTCTCTGTCATTTGCTTTTTTTAAACATCCAAATTTGTTTTACCTTTCACTTCTTCTTTCCCTATTGTGTCTTTTCTCACCTCTACTCTAACAAAATTTTGTCTGTTTGTCTCTCTCTCTCTCTCTCTCTCTAAATACTGTTTTTGCAGGATTATACTCCATCAGATTAACTGAACTCTGATACATGAAATTTGCAATAAGAAACCTATTTATCTTAAGATGCTAGAAGCCTCAGCAATTATTCAGTTGCCTTATCTGTCTGGCCCTCAATTAGGGATCAGTGGGCTCTCATTAGGTCCACTATCTCTCAGTCCCACAAGGCAATTGTTTCACTTGCAGGGAGGAGAATTAGGTTTCTCAGCAAAATTATGCATAATATAAATGAAATGTTTGTCTCCCACAATAAATTTCAAGATTGACCAGTAATCATGAGAATCAATTCTCTTTCGCTCTAACCCATGTTTTTCACAGCTTTTAGTCAGATTTATATCAGAAATGATTGCTCAATTTGTTTTGGGTTTATGCAATTTTGTTGATTCTAATAACAGTATTTTCATTTATGTCTATTTTTCCCCTTTTACATAACAAGATGGGTTTATTCTGTTCAAAAAGTAAAGCTAATGACAGTCCCATGGCAAAATCTCCAAAAACAGCTGTAATAATGGGATACAGCATATTTATTTATGGATTAAAAACTGGTCCAAAAGAGGTATATGGAATTGAAACAAATTTTTGTATTGGAAGGAAGTTAATAATATGACTCCTAAAGTATCCTTTCTGGCACTGAGTAATAGTAGTAACATGAAAAGACAGACATGCTTTTTTTTATAATAAGCAACTACCTGAATTTATTAAGATATAATGTGCATTACAAAGGCAGTTCTGGCAGCATCAGACTCAGGAATGCATTGGCTTCTTGTAGAAATCTATATTGGTTGAACAGCGCTTGCTGAGAGTAAGAGAGTGTGTGTGTGCGTGTGCGCGCGCGTGTGTGTGTGTATAAATACTTGATCATGGGTTAACAAATGTTACTAATGAACTGGAAAAGAACAGTAAGATCTCTCCTCTACCTTGTTATTTCTTGATAATTTTGTGGGTTTCCATTTAAATGTTAATGGTACAGCTTGTAAAATAATGTTCTAAAGGTGATATGCTCTTTGCTATTATTGTGATTAAACCACCTCGTCTAAAAAAAAAATCAACTCTTAAATTTGGTCTTTAGAAGAAAAAAAAGGCAACATTCTATGCATATTACTGTCATCCAAATAGTATTTTAACCAAATGGTATATGCTATGTCTCTTTCATCTCAAGTAAGCAGAACACTTGTAAATTACTTCAATATCATTAATCACCATAGCAACAAGGTCCTTTTTGTAGGTGGTCACTAGGACTGAAATTGAAACAGCAGGGACTTTCCCCACCTTCAAAGAAACCATATTTCATGTGGCCAGGGTTCTCCAATAAGCACAAAACCACGTACGCCTAAACAGAAACCTGTGGAGGTGGGGAAACTCCTATAATCTTCTCAGAACTTTTGCTGAGAAGACATTTCTGGAGTCGAAATAATAAGCAGAAAGTATTATTAGCTTGTATAACGTTGAGGCTCAGAAACACTTCTTCAAAATATTTATTGTTCCATCATACGTCCATCTTAAGTTCAATTATTAGAAATAAAAGCACCATAAAGCACATCATGAGATTTAAAAAGTTTGTTACAGATGAAGAACCAATTAATCTCATGACAACGTTTCAAGTGTCACAATTTTAAAAACAGTACAACTATTCATCATCTTGAGTTAACACTTGCAAAGTATGTGAAGAATTAATCAGAAAATAGAATAATAACAAAATAAGGGTTGGCTATCCTACATACAGATCAGAGAGATAAAACGGCAATTAAACGAACTGTTGCAGATTTTGGTGTCAGCAGAGTATATAAAATAATATAGCTATGAGCTTAATTATATTTTTATTCTTCTAAAGGCAGTAACCAACATTTATTCAGCACCACTTTTAAACTGTATGTATCAGTGATGTCTTAACGTTTCTGACGTTGTGTGCTAAAAGTGCATACGCAACAGCACGCATGTGTGCCGCACACATAATGCAATGCAAGCGCAACCTGCGCATACAAACACACATACCCCATGCTCCCCATGTCCCCCACGCATGCACACAAGATCTCCCACACTCCCCCGCATGCACATGCGACCCCCCTGCACCACATTTTGGGCCTAGTAGGCCTCCCTGCAGCTTCCTGGGATCAAAAACAGGTCCTGCACCCCATTTTGGGCCTAGTAGGCCTGCCCCCAAACTCCCCCCCACGCATGTATGCATGACCCCCCTGCATTTGCATGCATCTCCCGCTCCCCCACACATCCTGAAAATCAGCTCCCAGCCGGCGGGAGGCACGTGTGTCATGCATGGTGGAACTGAGCTTGGCGACCACTCATGTACCCACACGTGCCATAGGTTCGCCATCACGGGTATACATCCATAACAAAATTCTTCACTAATCATAAATAAAGGTAAATTTGCATAGGATATATCTCAATAGTTTTCAAAAGCAGTGCATATCTTAAGTGATCAATTCTATCCTTGTGATATTCTGAGATATTAAAGGTTGCAACTATTAAATTAAAACCAGCTGTAAGGGGTTAGTTTGGTTTAAATTTAATTATGTCAATCACATGACTGCACAAATCCTTTTTTAAAAAAAGCTTCACAATTGCCATGCACACTTCACTCTTTCACTTAACACAGCAGTCACATTTTTTCAAGGCTGCTTATAAGTGGTCCATAAGCTTCCTGTGTATGCAAAGACAGGTTATTTCCCTAGGAAAAACACAGAGCAAAATGGCTATCCATGCATACTTATGTGAACCCAACCAGGAACATTTTCCAAAGCAGTTTCAAAAAAAGAAATAGCTATTTCAGTGTTTCAAAAAAAATATTTTGCCACAACTTTGTGAAATGCATACTTAAAAATAAAATCCAGATAGAAAAAAAAAGTAGCATCAAAATATAACTTGTTAATAATATGATACAACTGCTACAGATTCTATGTGGTTTGGATATGATACCATAGAATAACAAGAAGAATAAACTGAAACTTAAGAAACATTCTCAGATCAACATAGAATATTCATTTTTGTTATTACAGATGAACTCTCTGAACTTTTATCTGCCTGATCTTCAAAACTAGAAATAGAGGTTAACTGCTAAAAGAAATGTTTTCCAGCCATTTGAAGTTAGCTGGCATTGCAAAAGAAGCGTTTAGATGACAACTTGAATACTGTAAAATGATGTCATGAATAGAACTAGTAATAATTCTAAGTATCCCCAAGTAAATAGAAATGGGATATGGAAAAAAGATTGTGTGCGATCAAGTCAATGTCTGCTCTTACCAACCATGTAGATTTTCTCCATGACAATCTCGCCCTAACCTAGTCTTTCATGTCTTCCACTGGTGCACTCATCACTACTGTACCTGAATCAAATCCACTTTGCCGCTGGTTATCTATCTTATTTTTCTTTTCACCTTTCCTAGCATTGGGTCTTCACATAATGTGCCCCAAGTAGGATAATTTCAGCTTCCTCATTTGTGCCTGGAGAGAGAGAACTCTGGGTTGATTTGTTTATTGATTCCATTTATTTTGTTTCATTGGCTATCCATGTTATTGGAGTAGGAGTCTTGACCAACATGGAAGGAAAAAAACACAGAGCAATAGAAATGGCACTAAGAATGCAATGTGATTCCAAATACAATGTAGGTTCCTGGATCTTTTCTTCCCCGCAAGACTGCTTAGATACAGAAGGGCCTATTAGTGTCTGCTTCATAAAGTTTTGATGATGTAAGCAGCAATGCACAAAGCTTTCTGCTCCATGGCACAAAAGAGTAAATCTATCAATAAGTGCACCTTACCACCACATTTAAGACATATATGAAAGCTATCTCTAGTGGATATAAACCAAAGGAGGAGAATCAATCTTCTCCAAACATTCTTGTACAAGAAACCATTTCTATTGTTTTTCAAAATGTGGCGCATTAAATGAGGCACCTTAGGCACAGTTACTAAAAAAAAAAGATACCGCATTCAAATGAAAGTTACTCTAAATATTTTATAGATAGTAATTTAAGAGGCCTAATTTAAAGAACTCTTTTTTTTTTAATTGGAAGCTATGACAAATGTATTCTGTGCAAAAATGACACTTTTTAAAACTGAAAAGTCAGATAAAATAAATATATAGTTAAAAATCCTACTACCTGTGATCAAAGAGATCATGGGTCTGTAAGGTCTTTATTATCTCAATAATATTAGATGATGATCAAATCAGAGGACAGAGAAAAAATAAAACAGGTTTACATATAGTATGTAACTACTGAGGTTGGCTTATAAAATCTTGACATGCAATCAATTCTGGGAATTTCAACTACTATGCAAAAGCACTTTTAAAAGGGTAACCTATTTGAATGGAAATGGTTGCATGAGATGAGAATAATTACACAGTGACTTTTAAAGCAAATACACGCATACTGCATTCTATTAGCAAAACAATAAACCAGTAATTCCATAAAAATAAAATACTTTAGAAATCCATATGAGAATATCAATAAATTCTCCTAAATGTCTCATAGCAATTGAAATAGTTTTAAAATTAAATATCATACTAACAGGATCTATATTCTCACTTCAATTATTCCTTTTAGGTATTATTTACTTCAGTATTTCAAAGGATACTTCTGTGCATTTAGTACTTCACATAATCATATTACAAGATTATGGAATAAGAACTCTTTAGAGTTATACCTAACTCAGATTTACTTGAAATATTGTTCAGAATAAATAACAATGTTATTAACTTCCTTAAATTCAGAACCTAATGTCAAATCTCTTAATATTCTAAATGTTCATAAATGTTATTAGATTGATTTAAAAACACTTAAAAAGCAAAAGAAAAAAGTATTTACATTCCCTCCCCCCAAAAACCCACTCACATAAAGAGTAGTGTCTGACTAATTCAATAGAATAGGAATAGGAATAGAATAGAATAATAGAGTTGGAAAGGACCTTGGAGGTCTTCTAGTCCAGCCCCATGCTCAAGCAGGAGAACATATATTATACTATTTCAGATAAGTGGCTGCCTAGCCTCTTCTTAAAAACTTCCAGTGATGGATCGCCCATGATTTCTGAAGGCAAGCTATTCCACTGGTTAATTGTCCTCACTGTTAATTACAATGTTAAATTCAATACAGGAAAGTTTTAGAAGTCACCGCTTCTAATTCTGCAAAATAATAATAACTCTGAAATATGTTCTTAAATCTCATTGACTTAAGCAGATGTTCATTCTATGTAAGACATTTACCTGAACAACATTAGCTTCTAAGAAAGGGAGTGTGATGATTTCCAAAGTAAAAACACTGCAACAGATTTTCAATTGTCATTATCACTTTCAGGAATTCTAACAGCAAGAAAAGCACTTGAATTAAATTATCTAAATTAAACTTGTAGTTCCATCTTCACTATTTGATGACACTGTGGTTAAAATTTCAGGCTTATTATACAGCATGATACACTATAGAGAATTAGTAATGAACTGTAAAGTTCAAAGCTGAATTATTGCATAAAATCAAGATAACTTCTGAAATTCTCATTTTTAAAATACATTTATAATAATCTATCACAAAACCACTGTGACATTTAGAAATACTAGTAATGCATTTCCCACACTCTACATATGATGCTGCTTCAGCCATCATAAAATTCAAAATACAGCAGAACCTGATAAAATGCTTCACAGCAAAACAAAAAAACCTTCTCATTTATCTGTTTACTACATGAATTACTAGTGGAAACAGGGTACTATATTAAAACTGATACAGGGGTCCTGAAATATTTTGTTGATAGATATCCACAAGATGAGTATAGAGTAATATTACTTTTCTAAAATCAATATTCTACAATCTTAACACAGTAACCAGGATAAAAGATGTGATGATTTACTTTAGAATATGGAGAGTTGAAATTGATAGGCAATGTTTGTAGTTTTAACTATCACGGAATTAATGATATACCAGTGATACAAATTCCTAGACCGTATATGTATTTAGAGATATTCTTGAGTTTAATATTAAGAATATGCTTCCTTTGTTCTTTTGAAGAATTATTAGGCCTCAATTATTTATAAAACTAAAAAATGAACCCACAATTGTCAAATCTACTTATCCCTATTGTGGATTATGCAATTGATTAAGGTAGACCTTATAATTTTCATCGGTGTGAAGCATTCAACAAGTTTTCAATATGGTGATTCAATGGATAAGGCCTCACAACACAGTGGCAAGGTAGTATCAGAGACATTTCAAAAGAAAAACAAGGCTTTTTAATGCGGGGGGGGGGGAGTAGAGAAAGAAGACTTAGAAAGAAGGCAAGAGGAAGAAACTGAAAGTGACTGTGACACTGAGGTTTATTGCTTGGGAGAAGGAAAAAACGAGGTACTAGATGTACTGGGGATGACAGCACAGTGAAAGATTGCCAACAGAATGAGGCAGTAAACAAGGAAGGGAGATAAGATGGTAGTATAGTGGGTCAGTGACACTGAATTTGATAGCAAAATCTGGGGAATTATATTGGGGACACATCTAAAGTCCCAGTAGATAGCAGATTATATACATCAACTAATCTAAATTAAAAAAATATACAGAAAAGGCCAAAGAAAAAAGAAAAGAAAAAAACAATAGGATAGGGCTGTGATGGCAAACCTATGGCACATGTGCCAAAAGTGACACACAGTGCCTTCTCTGATGGCACGCGAGCCATTGCCCCAGTTCAGCTCCACCACACATGCACACGTGCCTCCTGCCAGCCAGCTGGTCTTCGGGTGTCTGCTGTGTGTGCGGAGGGGGTGGGGGGTAGGCGGGGGACCACACACATGTGTTGGGGGCTGGGGCGCATGCAGGGGCCTTGTACACATGTGCGGGTGGCATGCAGGGCTCCATGCGCACTGCATTTGGGGGGTTGGGGTGCATGCACACACATTTGCGCACTCAGTCTGGAAAAGGTTAGCCATCACTGGGATAATAGCATGCCTCATGTGTTTACCTAATCCATACGGGTGGTATGGCTTCTGACAGATTTCAGATAACTGAGAGTCTGATATGTAATGCAAACACTCCTTAAGAAGCACAACCTGGAATTACAGAATAAAATTTCTACCCTGCATCACTTCTGTGGAGTAAGCATAGTACCAAAGTTCACTGATAAAATTAATAATGCCATAATACTAAAATACATGACATGGACTTTATGTATCCTTCCATCTCCAGAAGGAGATTCAGGTAGTACTCAACTTACATGAATTCATTTAGTGACAATTCAAAGTTACAACGGCACTGAAAAAAAGTGACTTATGACCATTTTTCACACATGACCATTGCAACATCGCCATGGTCATGTGATCAAAATGTGGACACTTGACAACTGATTCACACTGATGATGGTTGCAGTCCTGGGTCATGTGATCACCGTTTACAATCTTCTGACAAGCAAAGTCAATGGGGAAACTAGATTCACTTAACAACTGGCTTACTACTTTAACAACTGCAATAATTCGGTTAACAAATGTAGCAAGAAAATTCACAAAATGAGGCAAAACTCATTTAAAGAATTTCTCAGCATCATAAATTTTAGGGTCAATTGTAGTCATAAGTTGAGGACTACAAATTGACAGTCATGAGTCTGGAAGGATTTTCTGTTAACTGAAGTCTATCTAGGGGATTCTGGAAACTGGCACTACATTTTTATGTTGCTATTTTGTACATACATATTTGAAACTAAGGGTAAAAATCTAGAAAAAAAATAATCTTTTAAAAATACCTACTATTTAATAAGTAGTACCGTGTTTGACCCCCTGAAATAAGCATTTGGTCTTATTTTCAGGGAGGTCTTATTATTTTTGAGGTGCAGGAGGCGGCGAGGGTGGTCACTGTGTTTCGTTTTGCTGTGTTTTGGGAGGGCTTATTTTCAGGAGATGGCTTATTTTAGCGCATGCGCTCAAAAGCCTGATTGGGCTTATTATCCAGGGAAGTCTTATTTTCAGGGAAACAGGGTATTTTCTCAGGAAATTAATTTATTTGACATATGAAGCACATACAAATGTTGAAATTCTCTGAATTATCAACATTGGTTAGGTTGTTCATGCTGTCTTCACATAAAAATTGCTAAAATAATGCATGTAAGTAGTATTACTAAGAAGTAGATGTGACAATAATTTTCAATAATATCAATGACAAATATTTTGTTTTGTTTTTGAAACTAATGCTGATAATATATTTCACAATGTGAGGATCTACTGGTATTATTGATGCCTCGTCTATTCACCATAGAACTGTTGCAAAATATTTCTCACATTAGATGGGGGTTTAAGAAAAGAGTGAAAAAAAATATATAGCCCAACTCATGCCACAAAGTACATTGATCATTTCATATAAGGCAGAGATTTCCCCCCTGTATGGAAAGTATGAAACAATGGCGAGAAGCAGGATTGTGACACAGAACTTTCTAAATCTAACTAGATTGCTGTTTTCCATGGTGGTAAAGCATGTTCTCTTGCCAACAGTCAACTAAGATTTAGTTGCCAATCTAGTTGTCTTCTCTACATCTGTATGTATGTGAGAAGAAGGAATTTTACTGTTTTGCTTCAGGAACTGAAGTATGGGAACTTGGTGCTGATGACATAGACACATATGTGCAGCAGCTGCCAAAAAAGCCAACACAGTTCTAGACTGCATAAATAGACAGATAGAATCAAGATCACATGAAGTATTAATACCACTTTATAATGCTTTGGTAAGGCCACACTTGGAATACTGCATTCAGTTTTAGTTGCCACGATGTAAAAAAGACATTGAGACTCTAGAAAAAGTGCAGAGAAGAGCAACAAAGATGATTAGGGAACTGGAGGCTAAAACATATGAAGAACAGTTGCAGGAACTGGGTATACCTAGTTTAATGAAAAGAAGGACTAGGGGAGGCATGATAACAGTGTTCCAATATCTCAGGGGTTGCCACAAAGAAGAGGGAGTGAAGCTGTTCTCCAAAGTACCTGAAGGTAGGACAAGAAACAATGGGTGGAAGCTAATCAAGGAGAGAAGCAACTTAGAACTAAGGAGAAATTTCCTGACAATTAGAACAATTAATCAGTGGAACAACTTGCTTCCAGAAGTTTCTATTCTATTCTATTCTAGCATAGCATATATATATGGCATTTTTAGGATAATTCGATATATATATAAATATATCCTAAAATTATCCTAAAAATGCCAGTTCGAGGTGTAGTTACACAAGAAAAGACAGACATCATGATCTCTGGAACTTAAAATACAGGGGATGGGCCTGTCATGCGCGGAATGGCCAAATTGATCAATGATGCATAAAGATGAATATCCTTCAATGGTGGTTTTTACACTCTGATGATGTTAGCAGAGGCTAATGAAAGCTAAGTGGATAATATATTTTAAGCTCCAGAGATCACAATGTCTTTCTTTTCATATATATAAATCTTCAGGAAAAAACATAATATCTGGCAAATTTACATGGATTTTTAAAGCTCAAAGTAGCACTTTTAGTTGTGACTAAAAATTGAAAGCAAGTATGTGCAGCTATTTCCACAATAATGAAATATGCTTTGAGTCAAAATTAAACGCATACGGTAGTTGCTGTGATTTGAGATAATTGCACTTTCAAAGCAGATTTAGCAGGCACTCCATGAAATGCCTGTGGCAATCAGGTGTTATAACCTTTTGTGAGTTCTTGGGAATTTGATTTAAGACAAAGCATACAAGACAAATATTATTTTCTATATGTTTATTCATCAAATAGAGCAACACAAATCTCTATTTGATCCTAGGTAGCATTCCTTTAAGCCCACTGTTCTGCCTCCTAGCACAGATAACATCAGTAGTAAAGCAATCAGCAGCAGCAGCATTTCTCCAGTTTAAAGTCCGTTATTTCGCTACAGGAAGCTTCTCTGAAACTTCCTGCTCATGGTAAAATCTAGCTTGTTGTTTGTGTAGTGTACAGTTTTGGCTAAATATGAATATTATTTATTCACCTATTTTCTATTTAAAGTAAAGGCAATTATACACCAGATGAATTTTTCTCTTTTAGGTGTCAGTCTCTTTATGTGTCTGGCAGAATAAGGGCTCTCCTCTGTCTTTCCACAAAAGCCATCTATGTAGATTTGTTCCATCGCAGTCCTCTTTTTCTTTCAGTGAGTGTTTGGATTTCACCTCTTCATAGTCACTTCAGGAATTTTTCAATATCTGGAAACAACAAATCTTCAACAACACCCATTATCTGGGTTCATCTTGATTTGCCAGCCATTACAACTCCATCTTTCATCTTTCTTCCCAGAAGATGTATCATCTTCACCTGTCCTTTCTTTCACTCCTGGTTAACTGCCAGGAGTTAACCAGGTCTGGGAAAATGCTGCAGGTATGAACATTATGAGAACCTTCTCTCTCTCTCTCTCTCTCTCTCTCTCTCTCTCTCTCTCTCTTACGCTTGAATTCTGCTTCAAATACCTATGATAAATAGTTGTGACTAAACTTTTCTTAAATTGAGACAACAGTTAAAATGCTGTGACTTCATTTCATCCGAGCTCAGTTTTTGTGACAGAATTTTTGTTGCTGCAGGACCTTCAACTGGGACAATTATTTTCCTTTTTGTTATGTCTTTTGGATATTAGAAGTAAAGACAATCATATAGTACCTTTAAATTGCTTCTCGGTGTTTGAAGGGGATGGTGTGAAACTGCTCTTGGTTGAATTAATTATCTCAGAATATAATCTAAATCACAGGATCATTGTGAGATTAAGATTGGAAGAGGTAATATACACCCAGAACAATATCTTCTTTAGTCTTTCTGTTTCCTCTGGTTTCAGGTTAATTCAGTCTTTCAGTTTGATCAAATTTCTTCTTTGTAGCTTTTCTAAATAGGCTCTACATGAAATTTCAACATCATCTCATAGCACAGTTTGCTTATAACTCAAATACCAGCTCTAGAGTTTTTCTAGCTGTGTTCTTTCAAATTCAGAGGCTTCCTTGTGCCTAAGTTTTGAAATCCACTCCTTCTACCTATTTAACATTTCCCAAATGGCATGTCTAGCTGTCTTTTCTTGTTTTAAAATATTCTAATTACCACTCTAATTCACTAATTTTAAAATATGTTTAAAGCAGAACCTTGAAATCTCTTTTTCTGAGCCTCTATAACCAAGATAGCCAACTATTTCATTATAGTGTAACATTATGTAGTAGCCAAACCAAATCATTCTCAAAAAAGTAATACATTTTTTTAAAAAAAACAAAAAATGTTTCTTCACAAGTTTATGTAGTATAATATATGCACTAACAAAGCATTATTTCTTATTCTTTTTTTTCTTAAAAGGGTTATAGTCATGAAACATAAGAGACTTCATGGATTGTTGAGGAAGGTTATTATATGTGAGGTAACCTAATCCTAAATGTCCAAAATGACCAAAATTTAGCTGATATTAAATGGCTGAGTATTAGTTATTTCAAGATCCTTCCAATCAGAAAGAGATGGGATGTTTAGTGTCTCTTGGGTTTCCTTTATTAAATGTTTCCAGACTTTCTTTTCCCTGGCATTGTGAATATCCACCAATGGGAGCCCCAAGATTGCCAGCACTAAGCATGCAACTTAGGCCACTGTCCTGATGCACATCAATGTGCCCGATATTACTTGCACATAGCATCTTGAGGCAGGATATTTAGGGGAAACAACACTTCTAGAGTAGAACGTCTTAACCTCTGTCTTAGCTGCAAGAGGAGATACAGAGGGGCATGCAGGCATGTGCTTGAGAATTGGTGAATTGGAATCCTTGTACTAAGGTAAGGAAGCTGTGGATATTTGCACTAGGTCTCTCTGCCACAGATGTGCATCCACTGATATACAACTACCACTACTTCCCATCTGAATTTCATTTTATATAGACAGATAGTTTTCTTGGAAAACGATAGATACACCCTGGAACACAGGGTGATTTTTTTTTCATATAATAAATTCCAGATACTCATGCTGAATTTCAAAGCCCAGAAATTTGTGTTAAGGATGGACATAGATCACCAGCTGATAAGAAGCCGTTTGGACACAGCAGTATGCCTTGCTAACTTACCATTTGCTTCCACTTAGACATTTCAAAGATCACTTCAGCATTTTATGACCTAGATTTTCTTTAGTTTTTGCATGGTTTTATAGCTTTGGGCATTTTCCCTAAGAAAACAGGGTTCTGGAATTTTAGTTTGTTGTCATATCATATATTATTTTTTTCCCCATATCCTCATTCCATTTCACTGATTTTTACAAAGCGTCTTGGTGTCACTTTAATCCTTCCCTATTTTCAGCTTCCTGTTCTACCAGCTCATTTTGCTATTCTCTTTCTGTCAATTCCCCTGGGAACCATGCTAACTCCAGCTTAGCTTCATGCTCTTTTTTTCTTTTCACCTAAATGTTGCTGATGTGCAGACATATTAAACCCAAATAAATACATAGGAAGCAATTTTCATACAAGTGTATGTTTGAAGGAGCATTTTGGCTCAGTCTTCAGATGGAAGACTACAGATGCTGTTAGTAGAATTATCATTAATAAAATTAACAGTGTTATTAGTGAACTGATTACTCGTAAAGTGAGAAGTCATTTGCATTCATGCTGAGATTGTAATGTACTTATTTTCCATTTGTACAGTTGCGAAGAGATTGATTTTTTTTCACTCATACTTAAATGCAACCACATTTACAGTACAATGGATGCAGTTAATTCTAATAGATATTACTATGTAAAAGGAACTTAAGTCTGATGTTCTTTACCCTTAAAGCAATCGAAATGTGACTAGTCTGGCTGTAGGGAAATGACAGTAGGGAACACAGGCTTCACATAGGTTTCCACTGCTCATGAGACAATTAATTTCCTCCAAGCTGGATTGGATAAGTAGGCTGAACAAAACTCTATTTGGAACCCGTTGCTTTAGATCAGATGAGGGCAAATGGTACATTGGTCTCTAACTATATTTGCAATGGATGAGCAAAAAAAATCTGACTTCCTGTTGTTTGGCAGTAGCAATAAAATGATGGTAAATTAATATCACCCTGGATTTAAATGAACATTATATTTACTCTATATTCACTCATAGAACCCTGATTTAATTCACAGACATTTCCTTATTCCTAACCCCAGTTTACTTTGATGTTCTTAAAAAAAAAAGACACAGCAGAGATCCTGCATAGTTCTCTTTAGAATTTCTTGTACCTAATCAGAATCAGTAATAACATAAAATAAAATACATTGATAGGCTATGGTAGGATATAGTCAGCCTATATTTTATTTGATCTGCTGCTATTCTCTTTTTGAAACAGCATAAATGTTTTTCCCATGAAAATCCATGTTTCAGTGTTGTTTAAACTGAAACTGAAGTATTTCATATTCTAGTTTGGTCACTAACAATTTTTTCACATAAAAATGTTCATTCTTGAGAACAACTTATATTCAGGCTCTGAAGGACTAATAGCAATCTTTCCCTAAATATATAATCAAAATGAATTATATTTGTTGGTGCTTGAAAACTATACAAAGTTTTCAGATACAAAGAGAATCTGAATGTATTGTATCCATAACTTTGAGCAGCACAACAAAGCAAGTAAGAATACATTTAAACCTATTTTCAAAGCAGAATCAGATAATTCTGTTTCAGAGAGATATGAATTTTTGCTGAAATAGTGAACCTCTTCAAATAATATTAAGTACCTGATAATAAAAAGAATGAGAAAGAAAAAGATATAAAATTAGGATGAGCTACTTAGATATAAACCATTTCCCCCCATACATGATATATTTTAGTTTGGGTAATTTGCAACCTATTGATAGCAGTGGAACATTATAAAATGTAGGAATGTATTTAAAAAAAAAGAAAGTTCATACATGATGCCAAAAGCAGCTTTGGCTTGCTTTGTTTGCTTTGACATTGAATGTGTATAACCAAGGAAACCATAAAAGGTATAATTTTAAAACCAAAACTATGATCTAACCATTTGTTCAATGGATGCTGGAAATAAGAACTTTAGTGTACAGGTAAATGCCATAAATATATTTAAAATCCATTTATATCTGCATTATTTCCAGAAGCTTTCCTACTCTGGAACAAAATTTTCTGTCTAAAAATTAAGGGAAATAATGTTTAGTAATGTTATGAAGAGTATCAGCTTGATTACACTGATTGTGGGGATACGTGTATGTTGTATGATCAACCGTCTAGCCATTTCTTCCTTATTACTCAGGCTTCACTGTGTTTTAATATTTACACTGGTTATCATAAATATCTTTGATACCTCATGGATAATATCTTCCAATAAGATATGCATACAGGTACAGTATGAACATTTTCCATTTTATAGCAGACACTAAAATACAATTCAAAGGTGATATACCTCTGCAAAAAAGTATCCCATAGAGCTCATTATAAGATGAACCTTATCTTAAATTCAATGTGTTGTAGCTGTCTTTTTATTATTAAACATACTTTACATATTTACAACAGTCTGCCTTTACAAATTATATGAGTTTAATCTTTTAAACTTTTTATTAATGGCTGCTTCTAATGTAATTATTTACCAACCCTGTTCTTTAGAGAAGATACTCACAGTCATCAGCATTCTTATTCTCCTTTGTTCTTGCTACAATAATCAGATGTCTATTCCATTCACTACTATTACAGATTCAGTATCAAATCCCATTTCCATATTTCCCCCAAGAATGATATATGGGTTATATTATTGTATACACACTTCTTGCCCTTATTGTTAAAAATATAGTTGCAATCTTTACCTTTCTCTTTTAAATTATATAACTGTACCAGTTACACCATTGTACCCCTTCCTCATTGTGACTTATGGAGAAAAGGAAAGCATGCACTTTTAAATTTATTTATTTGCAATCTCATACTAATAAAAATAATGTACAAGGTCCTATTTTTTTAAAATGGATGGACAGTAATCCTTGATTGCAACTGTAACTGTGTCTTACTAATGGCCATTTTGTTTAAAGCTAATGGGAGTTGGAGTAATACATTATCTAAAAGACTGCTTATTTCTAGTCCCGAACTTAGTGTGTGAATAAATAATAAAAATTTAAAAGGACACCTAATGGATTCAACTAGTTTCCAAAGTGTTCTCTTGGAAATTCCTAGTCCTATAGCAGACAATTCTATGTATTGAGTAGGGAATAACTAATAACAGGAAGCAAACCAGATGCTGAACAGATGCCACTGACCAGACCCTCTTTCTGGGGTTAGTTCAAAGAAGCCCTTTGGGAAATGAAGCACAAGAAATGATATCTGGGGGGTGAGTGAAAAAGATAAAAAATGAATCCAATTGGGCATCGGTACATGCCAAAATTCAGAGCACACTGTAGTGATAAAGGGATATTAAGCACTCACATTCAGCAGGGTGGCAGTGAAGGAGCAATGGCTGGAGGCCACACAGAGGTAGACCAGAACACAGAACAGAGCACCCTAAGGAGCAACAGCTGGAGGCAGCAGGGGGTAGCTAGTAAGACTGGCTGAGCACAGAACAGCAGGTGAGGGGCAGAGGAAAGCATAGAGCCGTGATGGCGAACCTATGGCATGCATGTCATAAGTGGCAAGCAGAGCCATCTCTCCAGGCATGCGAGCTGTCGCCTGTGGCTCTTCTGGGTTCTGGCGTGCTTGCCAGCTGGTCTTCATGTACAAGGGAACATCAGAAATCAGAAGACCAGGTGCCCAGTGCACATGCGTGCACCAGAAACCAGAAGATCATCTTCCCGGCATGTGCATGCACACTGGGCAGCTGCTCTTCCACTATGCATGTACGCCCATGTGCGCACCCCCATTTTGGCACTCGGTGCCGAAAATGTTCGTCAACACTGGCATAGAGGAAAGGGATAAATGTGAAGCAATTTAAGACAGGGAGGATAGGGATGAATTTAAGGCAAGGAGTAGAGTGCTAAAAGCAAAGCATATACCATCTCCAAAAAGCAGACTAAGTTTTTCTGTTACCCACTTTCAGCAAATATCAGGTTTCTGTTCAACATTCCCTTCCTTGCTGGGAAGAAAGCAGCCCTTGTCTTTGTTAAGCAGCCCTATTCTTTGTTATGTCGATGAAGCACAACTGTACTCTTCTGAAATTTCAATATAAACTGGAAAATTATTTTTTTGTTTTAAAACCAAAGTGCATATTGCTACATACCTTTACAATAACTACAAGCTAATATCACATTTTTATTTTCAGCTGAGATACCTTTTTTCATCTTTTTTTCATCTGTAATTTTATATACCGTGTTTCCCCGAAAATACGACCTGTCCCGATAATAAGACCAACCCTGCTTTTTGGGGTGGGCGTAAATATA
>JANHFT010002743.1:142145-154275 GCA_032467955.1 Pseudoxenodon macrops | reverse complement strand
CCCCCCTATTTTCCTCCCCAAAAACTCAGGTGCGTCTTATACTCAGGTGCGTCTTATACTCCGAAAAATACGGTACTAAAAGTACAACTCTACATAGATTTTTCAGAAGGTGAAAAGTAAAGATTTAAACAAAAACTCATTGCCATCTTGAAATAATTAAAGTTTTTTTTTTTAAAAAAAGACCTATACCAAAGCAAATATGTCTACATTTGCATTCTTTGTATAAGATCCAACTTGTTTGGGGCAAATTTGTTTTATCTAACCATTTGCTTTATCTATAGACAGGAGAGCTCAGCAGGCCTGGATGTTAATCTGCATTCTATCAAGCACTGACTTGATCTTAAAAGAACATAAAAGAGCATTTTCACAGATGAGATCAAGTTAGAACTGCTTCAGTTTGCGCACAGAGAGGATGATGGTTTACTTTTAAATTACATTCATTTGGAATGTCATCATACCAAAAGCAATCACTGCTCACTGTCATTCTCTTCGATTAATCACATAAGCATAATAAACATTATTGGACATGTTCTCCTTACACAGCGGCCTTTCCTTCCAATCCTTTTGCCAGTGACTTCTAAGAACCCAAGCTATGCCTCACTTTCCCATTTTTGAATGCAAACAAGAAAAAAGGGGCTCTCAGTAAAAATACTGCCTTAGAGATGGTAGAAAAACAAAACTCAGAAAAATGAGATCGATGTTGTTCCCTTCTAATACAGCTTGAGTTCAGGTATTTCTCTCATCATGAATAGTTTTTATGTGTTCCTCGTGTTAATACTGCTTCTTGAATACTGCTTAGGTAACAGATGTCATGAAATGGCACTGATTTGTGAGAAATGTCCTGCAAAGACCCAGGTTTTGATGGTATTTGTTTTGTCAATCTGTTTTAGTTACTAGTATCAATAGTACAAGGAGATATAAGTTGAGGCATGGTTGCATCATCCTTCATTCTCAGTAATACTTTTGAGGGTGTGCCACAATTAAGTTATAGAAAATGAAATATTCAGGAACATGTAACTCAACTGCTATCTTTCTAAGAGCAAAGGACCATAGATACTGCCTTTGCTAATCCATGCCAAAGGTTCATTTGATTCTGGTAGTCTAATAGCATCCCACCACATATGCATAAGATGCTTAGCAGCAAAAGCAAAACACATATTATTAATAATTAATAAATAATTAATATAGGCCTGATCCTATAATCTATCACTATTTCTACATAACTTATAATAGCTGCAATTCCTACTACATTTAATTTTGAGAGATAAATCAGTTGATTTACTATTTTCTGTACCAGTGCTTCTTAGTATAGACGCAGTTGTGATAATGGAAAAGAATCATGCTTTTTAAAATAAACTGCTAAACCAGAACTTTTGAAGTAGAGTTTTTTTTTAAGGTAACTCCTGTAATGCCTGATATTTCAGAAGGAAGACAAATAGTACTACAGATAGCCCTCAACTCATGACCACAATTGAGTTCAAAATTTCCATTGCTAAGCAAGACAGTGAATTTTTACCAATTTTACGACCTTTCCTTCCCACAGTCGTTAAGTGGATCACTGCAGTTGTTAAGTTAGTAATGTGGTAGTTAGGTGAATCTGACTTTGCTTGTTAGAAGGTCGCAAAAAGTGATCATATGACCCCAGGACACTGCAACTATCATAAATACATGCCAGTTGCCAAGTGTCAAAATTTTGATCACATGACCATGGGAATATTGCAATGGTGGTTAAAAACGGTCATAAATCACTTTTTCAGTACCATTATAACTTCAAACAAATAGTTCTAAGTCGAGGACTACCTATACCTATACTGCTCACTTCCTACATACCCGTGTAGGCTGTTAGGATGCTCTTTATCACTCCTAGTGATACAACACAGATTAGGAGATATATAGAATAAAATAAGAATATGTTTGGCATGGCAGCAAGTTCTCTCTGATCATTTTCCAGACCACCCACATTTCAAAGTTTCCTCCTCCCATGCTTGTCAGCCATACAGTAGGGATAATAACGAGAGATTTCAGGACTGTTCATTTACAATGTTTTCACATTAAAAGGGTGAGAAATAAACTTTACCATTTCTTTATTTATTCAAATGATTTATATACCACAACAATTAACTTTGGGAAGATTATTAGGACTGTATTGTATTATTACATTTAAGCAGACCCTTCCGTAGTGCAGGAATAACACTAGGAAGAAGAAGACTGTATTATTACATATTATTATATTAAGATTGTGCAATGCTTTGAATTCCAAGGGGAAAATATGCTTTGGTGTACATGTACACTGAACTTTGAAATGTGTGCGGTCTGGAAAATGATCAGAGAACCTCAGCTGCCATCCCAAACATATTCTTGTTTTATTCTATATATCTCCTAATCTTTGGTATTTAATGTTGAAACACATGTGCTATTGCAGAGAGCAAACACAGGTACTCATGAGTGTCTCTCACACATTCTAAAGCACCTTTTTGCTTTTGAATTCAGTGAGCTGCAAAGCGATACATGAACTGACATTTTGCATAAATTGGAACAAACTTTTCTAATGCCAAATATGCTGTAACACTATAATTTTTGTGAATCTTTCCATTTTAATTACTATAAAAATGCCCTCCAGAACAAAATATAACCAACCAAAGCACCTACAAACAAAAAACCCAGCAGAATACCAACCCTAAATAATTTCTTCAAGCAAGTAAACTTGAAGAATATGTACAAACCATATATACATACACAAAATTAACAATGTCATTTCATTAAAGACACCCAAAACCACAGAGGGACAAAACACCCTGCTCACTTCCTACATACCCGTGTAGACTGTTAGGATGCTCTTTATCACTCCTAGTTGCTATTCTCCATCACCTATTAGCACCAATATGCCAGTTTACATGAAACTGGCCAAAACTCTAAATTAAATGGCAGACTATACTTAAGTTTACCTAGTTCAATTGGTGGAAGGAAAGCAAAGCAATTTAAATGTCATTTTTTGAACTTCAAAACAACTTCAGGTGAACAAATTATCTGTGTATGTGCCCGGGTGTCTGTATGTGTGCATATGAGGTCCATTAAACAAGACTCAGAATTGACTAACATAACCTGTAGCATTTAATGCCCTCATAATGACTTTCATGACAAAAATACCTTAACCTTCCAACCATATAAACTATATTGACAGGCAACAGGCAATATTTTTCCCTAAAGGATCTACAGAACTAGACAACAATTCAGAGAATTGCAATCTCTTCTGAACTACGTATTTTTTTTATCTCCACAAAGCTTGAAGTTGCTAATTATTATAATATATGTCTATATTTCTCATTGACTGATACTGTATAGTCATTATTTCCAATTATTTCCAAACCTCATGTTTCTACTTGTTGCTGTTTGTCTTTCTACAACAGTCTTCCACCAGCTTTCAGGCTATTTTTGATCAGCTCCGTTTACCAAACACAGGCAAACAAAGGGAAGGAGGAAAAACAGGTACACTGCTCATCCACCACTATGTGAGGAGAGTGGAGGAAATGTTCATTAGAAGATGACCAAAGACTCCAAAACACATTTCCCCAATTTCGATATACTTAGTCAAAATTTCATTTTCTGCAGAGTTTTTTTTACCTTGTGTCTTCTTGAAAACAAGAGGTGTACCTGCATACCCATAGACACTTGCATAAGCCAATAAATACTTTGAAGCTATAAATTACTAAAATATAACATCTAAAATTTAAGTTAGCACAATTTAGAGTACATAAATGATTTATTTAATCCAGGTATACTATCAGCCTCTGAAGTGGCTGATAGTGGACTTGTATTCTTTAACTGTATGGAATTGCCTTTTTCCATGTTTTTTCATCAACACTGCCCCAATAAACTTCCCTTTCAGAAAACTTTAATGGGAATTTTAAGGTGTGATTTATTTTTCTTTGTCCTTGTTTATAGATTAGATTGGCAGGTATGCTCAGGAAAGGAATTCAGAGCTTAATATAAGCAAAAAAGCAATCCATTTATTCTGTCAGACAACTGGCAATAATGCTGAGAAAATATACTTCCTTACATATGTTTTTGTTTATTAAAAGGGCATGCATAAAAAGCTAAGCTTCACAGCCACCAAAAACAAATGCCTATGAATTGAATTTAACTAAAGAGTAAGATTCTAAACATTAACTCTTAAGAAAGAAGTGCTTTTTGAAGAACATTAAAATAGGAAGAAGCTAACATTTATTTAACAAGTAGATATTTCCAGGGGTGGGCTTCAAAACTTTTAGCAAGTGGTTCTCTGCCCGGTTTCTGGGTGGCCGTGGCCATGGTGAATGTGGCCTAGTCAGCCGCCTGCACTGTGGCAAGGGGGGCGTTTTTGCCTTCTCAGGTTCCGGAGATTTTCCTTGAGCCTCCGGGAGGGCAAAAATGGCCTCCCCAGGCTCCGGAGGCCCTCTGGAAACCAGAAATGGGCCCATTTCCAGCCTTCCCAAACTTCTGCTAGGCCCATTTTTCACCCTCCCCAAGCCCCCGTGCATGTCCTGCACTTACCTGAATCCAAACCAGGCCGCATGGGGACTCCTGGGAGAGGCGGTATGGGATGGACGGGGCCAGCCAAAAATGGGATTTGCGGGTTCTCAGAACTGTGCAGAATCTTAGCTAGAGTTTCTCCTGAATCCCTGCAAACCCCCAGCACCCCACCCCTGGATATTTCTCATAGTCCCTTCCTTTCCGTTTAGCTATGATTAGAACAGTACTTCAACCTCACTTTTTTTTAATATTAAGAAATGTATATTTTACTCAAAAAGCAATTGTATAATGTGATTGTTGCCTTATGTAGACTCTACCATTGCCAGCATTGTTCATCAACAATGACATCCATGTTGGACTGCAACAATATATTCTACTTAAAGACATTTCAAAAATTTCAAGTGGTATAGAACATAATCATTTGACTGGAGAGTTAGGCGATTTAAGTAATGCCTACATTACACTAACTGTACTGTATTTCCAAAGCTACTATTTTTTCAAAGTCTCTCTAAAGTAATGATTTTATCTTAAGTAAAACTTGAACACTTTGGAATTGGTAATTACCACAGCTTTTATTATAGCTAATATTTATTGTGGCATTACATGTTATGAGTTTCGGGGGAAGGAGGAGAAGGGGCATTGGTCTTACCTGATACACTCCTTCTCGTTGAAGTGGAGATAGCATCCAGGCATGGGTTAATCTCATCTGTTCAGCTGACTGGACTGAGTCTGTTAGAGTAATTATGTCCCGCCTCTGTTGCTAGGAGATCCCGCTTTTGACGAAGACGAAGTGACAGACTCGACATGCCGGCATCAAACAAAACCAAACAAACTGCCTAAACTGCCTAGCTGATCAAGGACCAAAGACACACCTAACACAGGATGGGGCTGGATGCTATCTCCACTTCAACGAGAAGGAGCGTATCAAGTAAGACCAATGCCCCTTCTCCGTGATTGGTGGACATAGCTTCCAGGCATGGGGCATACCAAAGCTGCCCTGTCCATAAGGGTGGCCAACTGTCTGGTCGTAAGCCTCATCCCACGTGTGCACTTGCTGGAGAACTCTACTGCCAAATGTCGCTTCTGCTGGAGCGAACAAGTCCAATTTGAAATGTCTAATGAAGGGAGAAGGTGATGACCAAGTGGCCGCCCTACAGATCTCCTCCAGGGATGCTAGAGTTGCCCAAGCCACAGTTGTCACTGCACTCCTAGTAGAATGTGCAGTAACCCGCCTAGGAAGGGATTGAAGGTCATAGGCCTTGGCAATAAACAACCTTAGCCATCAGCCTACCGTCAAAGGGGTGACCTTATAACCCATAGAGGCAGGCTGAAAGGAAATAAATAAACCCTCAGTTTTCCTTGGGGGGGGCAGTCCTTTTTTATATATATCCTGAGAGCCCTCCTAACATCTAATGTGTGCCATAACCATTCTAATGGGTGGATTGGATGAGGACAAAAATTCGGGAGGATCAGTTCCTATGTTCAATGGAATTGAATGTTGACCTTGGGAAGAAATGAGGGATCCAATCTTAGGATCACCCTATCTGTATGGAAAATACACAAATCTCCCCTCACTGACAGAGCTGGTAGCTCTGAAATACACCTAGCCGATGTAATTGCTACTAGGAATGCCACTTTGCAAAATAGAGGATGTAGAATGGCCAAACGCAAGGGCTCATATGGGACTCCTGTAAGGGATTTCAGGACCTTGGTCAGGTCCCAGGGGGGTACCTGTGTACAACTGGAGGAGATAGGTTTGTGGCCCCATTGAGAAATCTACATATCGTGGGATGCCCGGGATGACAGGTCTCCACAAGTTAACACCGAGGATAGTGCTGCCACATGTTCCCTCAAGGTGTTTGGTGATAACCCTTTGTCCAACCCACACTGCAGAAAGTTTACTATCTGGAACAGATGTTGTCTGCCCTCAGTGTGCTCCGCTCAAGCGCCAGGCAGTCAGTTGGTACCACTGGGGGTCTGGATGAACCAATGCCCCCTGGCTGAGGGAGTCTTGCCTCTGAGTGATCCTCCAGTGCTGCGCCACGGAAAGATGCTTCAGGTCGGTGAACCTCCTGGGCCAATGAGGAGCCAATAGAATGACTTCTGCCCTTTCTTCTAGGATCTTCCTGATAACCCTCGGGATTAGAGGCAGGGGAGGGAAGGCATATAAGAGGCCTGGAGGCCACTGAGTGCGAAGAGCATTGACTTCCTCTGCCCCCCATGATGGAAACCTGGAGAAAAACCTGGGAAGATGTGTGTTCTCTAGGGTGGCAAAGAGATCCACTGCCGGAAGACCGAAGCTATCCACCAGATCTTGGAAGAGGGTCGGGTGTATGCGCCATTCTGCTTGGTCGATGGCTGCCCTGCTCAGCCAGTCTGCCTGAACGTTGGACGCTCCAGAGACGTGTTCCGCTGTTATGGAGCGTAGGTGATGTTCTGCCCAAAGTCCCAGCTCTTTGGCCTCCTGCATGACAGTTTTGGATCTCGTACCACCCTGTTGATTTATGTGGGCCTTTGTGGCCACATTGTCTGTCAACACTAGCACATGACTACCTACAAATAATCTCTGAAATTTGCCAAGAGCTAGATAGACAGCTCTCAACTCTAGCCAATTGATATTGTGTTTCTTGTTTCTCTGGTTCCACTGACCTTGGGCCATCTCCGAATGAAGGTGCGCCCCCCCCAGCCGAAGAGGCTGGCATATGTCGTTATCCTGAATATCAGTGGCAAGGCCCCATAAGCCAGAGCTGGAAATTTGCAAGGGAAAGTCCTGAAGAGAAATGGAATATATTGCCCTCTGGTGGCTGCAAAACACCTGCTCTATCTGGGGACCCCAGTCTACTCTGCCTTAGAGAGGAATGAGTGTCCTCTTTACTGGTTTTATCACATAACTTCTTTTATACTAGATCTCTGCGCTCCTGGTCCCTCAGTTCAGCCCTGGAAGGCTCTCTAGCCTTTGGATTTTTACTCTGGCTCCTGCCTTTCCTCCTGGAAGACCTCTGAGAGTCGAAAGCAGGATCTCCTAGCAACAGAGGCGGGACGTAATTACTCTAACAGACTCGGTCCAATCAGCTGAACAGACAAGATCAATCCATGTCTGGCTGCTATCTCCACCAATCATGGAGAAATCCTTAGTTTAAGAATAGTTAGTTATTAAATATTTATTTGTCTCTTACAACATACAGCTACAATATGAGTCTGAGGTTGAGGGAGGGCAAGAAATAGGCAGTAACAAAAACAAAATAATGAATTAAAGGAGTGAATTAAAAGATAAAAGCATTATTTAGACCAACTTAAATTAATTTTAAATAATTTTAAAGCTTATATACTTCTTCCATACTACAGCAATTAAACAATAAGAAAAGAATATAGAACCACTTTATACCATAGCATTGCCCCAAGGAACTAAAGTAGTATGGAAAATAATAGTGCAGAACAATTTGACTTCTCACTTACTTTAGTGATGGATGTAAACACTTTTTCTAAAATTGCATTGGATTGAGCTCTGCGAGGTCTACTGTCTTGAATGTCAACAAGCACAGCACAGGGTTTGGCAAGAAACCTGGGAACACAATTCCAGAGAAACAATCATACACAAAATACTATCAATATCATGAAAAGGTAACATGAACATTTAAACATTCTCAATTATATGCTGGACATCCCAACAATAGCTACATGGTTAAGAGCTCATCCACATGAAATTTAAAACGTTAAAATTTCAGAATGTTTTATTTCTAAAGATTTTAAAACATGAAACCAACTTTTCTAAAGCCTAAATTATTTGTTTGAAATGTTACGAACCACCACCTACATCTAATCCTTAATTAATAATCCTTTGATTCATCACACTCTACTTGACGACTATAATGGTATACAGTGTAAAAACCATTTGAAAATTCCTTTCTAAAACAAGAGTTTTAAAGACAATTTACTTCACCTTCATGCGCAAGAGAGAAGTCCCATAAACAGCCTTTCCAAGTAATGTGCTCTATAACAATGCCATTGGTAGTGGGAAGATCCAGGTGAAGCAGTTCTATGTAGGGCATTTAACTATAAAATTGTGTCTGGAATATAAAGGAGACCCTATAATAGTCTGCAGAGGGCCCAAGTCTAGCTGTAATATTTAGCTCCTGCTGCATTTTCCAAACACATTCCAGAGAGCCTTTCCCTAAGATATACCCAATGTCATTTTGCTTTCTGCTTTTAGTGTGATTGCAGAGTATAATAAACCTCCTAAGAGGACTGGACATGTATGTTACATTCTTCTGCTTCTCTGCTCCATTGCTTGGTTTTCTCCTTTCTTTTTGGAGGATTCTTGGTGTTGCTATCCCTTCACAAGCCATTCCTATGACTGATTCATTAATTCTCCATCTTCCCTGATAAACTGAATGCAATGGATAATAGGGTATTTAGGCAGTGTGTGAGTTAAAACAAGAATATGAATGAGCAATTAATGAAAATGTATTAGATAAAAAGTGACCAGTATGAAGAAATGTGTTGATTAAATGGAGACAATGGACTGACAATTCCAAACAAATATATGCGGGAAAGAAGGGAGGAAGGAGAAGGTCAAGAAAATTGTGGCTGGATGGGGCTGATGAAATCCTCAAAAAAGAGCAGTGAAAAGCTTAAAGAATAAAAGGCAATCTATGAAGCAGTACATCTTTTTAATAGTGGTATTACTAAAAATTGCAATTAAAAAGATAAAATTGCAAACTAAAAAAGAAAAAAAGAAAAGAAAAAATAGAAAGAAAAAAATGAACCGTCTTTTTTTAACTTTGATCAAATAAGCCAAGTTTATATTCCTTCTTTTTACTTTTAAAATGTTTCATCCTTAAAGCTTTCAAAAACTGTTCTAGAACTTGTTTTTCATGTTTTGTTCCTCCTCATTAAATTCTTCAAACATTTAATAAGTTGTTTTTTTTGTAATCCTAATATAGGAAAGTTATCCAAGTCACTCTTTTGGTTTGTTATTTTAATTATTAAGACATCAACTGGTTTTATTTGTCTATCCAACGTAGCATCCTTTTCCATATCATTGTTGTAACGTTTCATTTTTAAATCCACTTTCAGATTAGTCTCAGTCTTGCCCAGTAAAAGTTGTTCCTCTTCTATAACATCTTTTAAGCATAGTCTATCTATAGAGCAGTCACAATTAAGATTAACTTCTGGGTTCATTGCCCCAAAATATAATTCAGTAAGTTCAAGGTTATGATATTTTGCTCCATTCTGTATTTGTAAGTCAAGTTCAAGTGTTGTTCTCCTTTAGTTGTAACCTTAGTTCCTTCTGGTTTCCTCTCCTGTTTAACCTTCAAAATCTCATCCTACTATGGTTTTTAAAAAAGAATTCTTTGACATGGGAAGGTTTCTTATAATTAATTCCAAAATCTTATTTCAAATCTGTCTAAACCTGTAGTGTGCTTGTAACATTCCAAAATCAAAGTTCTAATTACACTTTTGCTGTTTATTCCAAAAGAATTTAAGTCCTTAAACTTGCATTTAAAACTTCCTTTCATAAGGATTGAAGGAAACTCACCTGGTGATTCAAACTGGTCAATAAATACATTTCTAATACCTGGAAAGAATGTAACCAGTAATTCCCAAAAGTGATTAGAAAAGGAACTGTGTGAACCCATTGACCTTCTGAAAGGTGCCAACTACAATTTGAATGAAATATGCTTTCTCTCCTCTCTCAGTACTCTAAATCCATCAGAGACTATTGTCTTTCAGTTTCCTCATGAGGAACAACTATATGGAGTACTTGTGGGTGACCTCAAGTAGTCTCCTTGTCCAGAAAGGAATTACAAAAAGGTGAGCTATTTGCCATCTCTTCATTCTGCTGTGGCTTCATTGGTTCTGTCTTCATTGGCTCTGTATTCAGTTTACCATTTCTTCCCTCAAAGTCCCTGTATGAAGCAGTATATCAGTATAATGAGAGCAAAGATTGTTTGCAAGAATAAAAAGGTATGGCAAAGTTTGTTCCTATTACTTCCATTTAGTTCATTTTCTTTTATTATGCCTTAATTTTTTGGTATACTATTTCTTACTACAATGTTATGATTTATATAACATTTCTTAACCCTAAAGAGAATAACATGATGGAAGGCACATATTTGAGATTATATTTGCAATCCCTTGGTTAGAATTTTAGTTAAAATTCCTAAACCAAATTTAAACAACCTCAGATATGTTAATGATACCACAGTGATGGCTGGAGGCAAGAAAGACTTAAGGAAGAAGGAAGTGCAAAACCTGTATTGCTCAATATTAACAAAAATAAGACTATGTCAACAGGCAGGCCAATCCAACACATATAAGTGAAGAACAATGGACTTTGTCTTCATAGGCTCAAAAATGTACAGGGTTGGTGACTCTAGCCATGAAATAAAGAGAAGTTTGTTTCTTGGGAGAAAGATAGACTTTAGTGAAAGACAGAGTTAGCGAAAACATTAAAGTTTTCGCTAACTTTAATGTATAGCTGTGTTGACCATTACATGGTCAACACAGCTATACATCATCAAGGCCAAGGTTATTCTCAGTTGGAATATTTGACAAAAAATGGGCACCACCACAAAGATTAAATTAAAAAAAGTATTCCTTTCTATTGTGGTGAAGTAGAAATAGAACAGCGAAGCTTATATGTTTTGGATATATAATGTGAAAGCAAGTCATAAGAGTCTTAAGCATGGTTGGAGAAAAGTAAAAGTATTCAGGAAAAAGGCTGACAGGAAACAAGATGATTTGATATTACCGTTCACAACACAATCATAACCTTAGAAGAATTCAAAGAAATAGTTACTGAGACAATCTTCATGCAATACAGACCAGCATCCAACAATAGTTGGACAGATATCTGGTTTAGTAATCTTTTCTAATCAGAGTGGGGGGAAAAATATATTCATTTTTAGTATCACAATTGAGCTTGTTGCCCTGCAAATACACTTAGTTTTCATCCTATCTGTAAAGCCACTTTATGTTGTTGTTTACCACAGGGATTTGAAAATCTTTACCCATTGACCACTAATCATACAAAGTTCTATCAGCAGGTCTAGACTTGTCTTTTGATTTTCTCTGCATTGATCTGTAAAAAAATGGACTGCAGAATGTTTTATAAGGCTCCGATGGCCACTACAAAAGCTGTTTCACTGCTGAAGAAGTATCTGTATGTGTGTTAATGAAGTTTCTCAGTAATCCAGGTAGAGTTACCTGGAAGTTGAGTCATGGCAACTGCACTTCTTTTCTTGTTGGTGTGAAAGGTTTTGCTGCTTAGTTAGAACTGAAGAAGCTACTTAAATAAGCAGTGAAACTTTTTGAACTAACAAGAAAATAAGTCTAGTTGCCATGGCTCATCTGTACATGTGTTTATTTTCCACAACCAAATGTAGCCAATGTATGTACTGCTAATAAATGGAATCTACTACTAGGATCTCTTATTAAAAGCACATATGCCTTAATGTAACAATATATTGTCAATGAAAGAAATATCAAAAATCTGTAACTTCAGCTATTGCTTATATTCACTTCAGCAAACTGCATTACTCTTACTATTAGTCTTCTCATCGTTCCTATCACCATCTCCTCCCACTTATGACTGCAGGACTGTAACTTGTTGCTTGTA
>JANHFT010002743.1:92385-104584 GCA_032467955.1 Pseudoxenodon macrops | reverse complement strand
CTCCAACACTTGGGACATTCAAGATGAGATTGGATTACCATTTGTCGAAAATGGTGTAGAGTCTCCTGCTTGAGCAGAGGGTTGGACTAGATGACCTACAAGGTCCCTTCCAACTCTGTTAATAATAATAATAATATGTAAAGGGCAGCCAGGCTGATTCCCAAGTCCCTCTTGGTGTGTTTGTGTTTGTATACACAACCTTATGGGCTTAATGGCACCTCTTGACTATTGAGAGCATGTTTACAGATAGTCCTCGACATACGACTGCAATGGAGCCCAAAATCCCTGTTGCTGAGCCATTGGTTAAATTTTGAATTTCGCCCCATTTAACGACCTTCCTTGCCACACTTGTTAAGCGGAAGTTGTTAAGCTAGTAACCTGGTTGTTAAAGTGAATTTGGCTTCCCCCGTTGACTTTGCTTCTCAGAAGCTCATAAAAGCTGATCGCACAATCCCTGGACGCTGCAGCCCTTATCAATATGAGCCAGTTGCCGACTGTCTGGATTTTGATCACATGACCACGGGGAAGGCTACAACGGTGTGAAAAGTGTGAAAAACGGTCATAAATCACTTTTCTCAGTGCTGTTGTAACTTCAAACGAACTTTTGTAAGTCGAGGACTACCTTTAGATAAAGAGGAATGGCCCGTTCACTGCCTGTTGGCCTGGAAATCCCACTTTGGCCGAACGCTACTGATCGGTCTATGTTGTAATAGGCGGCCAGGCTAATTCTCAAGTCCCTCTTGGTGTGTTTGTGTGAGTGTGTTTGTACATACCGTACAATGGCACATCTTGAATATTGAGAGCATGTTTAATTTATTTGTCTGATTTATCTGCTGCTTCAACCCTGAACAGCTTGTAGGCAGTTGCAAATGCAAAAAAAAATACAACTGCAGAATTGTAAAAAATAGACAACAGTCATAAAATCCAAAGTACCGGTAGCTTTTATTCTGGTGGTTTCACCTCTCTAAAAGCCTTCAAGAACTACTATGTTCTTACAAGCTTGTGGAAACCAATGAGAGTTGGAGGGGGGGGTGTCATCCTATCTTTGGGGTACCAGAGGAGGAGCCAAATAGGAACATTTGAAGTCTTATCCATGTGTGCACAAGTAGGTCAGTAGAGTTTGGGATGCAAAAAAGAAGTTTTCCCCCACTATCTGTTAAGCCCAGGGCCCATCATAGCTTTGATCTACCTCTGCCTTCAAAAGTTACAAGTATTCCTTGATTTATGACCACAATTGAGACAAGAATTTTCATTGCTAAGCAAGGCCAGTTAAATGGGCCACACTCAATTTTATGACCTCTTTTTTTTATTGGCCAAGCTTATTAAGTGAAACATTACAGTCGTGAATCAGTGAATCAGTCATTAAGCAAATCAGCTTCTCCCATTGTGTTTGGAAGTCAACTGGAAAGGTCACAGATAGCGACCAGGATACGGGTAGTCCTCAATTTACAACAGTTCATTTAGTGACCCAAAGGATACCCAAAAAAAGTGACTTATCACAATTTTTCACACTTACCACCTTTGCAGCATCCCCATGGTCACATGATCAAAATTCAGAAGTTTGGCAATTGACTCATATTTATGACCGCTGCAGGGGTTCACGGAATCATTTTTGTGTGACTTTCTGACACGCAAAGTCAACGGGGGAAGCCAGATTCACTTTCACAGCCATGTTACTAACCTAACAACTGCAGTGGTTCACATAACAATCGTGGCAAGAAAGGTTGTAAAAGGGCCAAATTCCCTTAACAAATGTTTCACTTAGCAACAGAAATGGTGGGCTCAACTGTCGTACGTCGAGGACTGTCTGTAAACAACAGGCTCTCAATATTCAAGCTGTGCCATTAGCCCATAATGCTGCATATACAAACACAAACACACACACACAAACAAACACACCAAGAGGGACTTGGGAATTATTAGCCTGGCTGCCCTTTACGTAGACCAATGACTATCTGCATTGCAACGTCATAAACACATCCCTGTTCCAAGCATCTGAATTTCGATCAATGTGACTGTGGTTGTAAGTGCAAGGAACGGTCGTAAGTCGCTTTGTTCCACATCACTCTCGCTTTGTTTGCTAAATGAACAGTTATAAGCCAAGGACTCCCTGTAGCTGCAAGAGAAATGCCGCTCTAGCACTCTGTTCTAGTTGCATGTGAAAATTGGGGACTAGATTCCCTCAGTGGATGAGGGAATGAAGGAGGAACAACAAAGCATTTGCCTGCAAGTAGGGAGACCCTCCCTCCCGCCAACCTACACACAGTGGCTTTGATCAGTTAGAAATCAGATCGTGCGGAGTTCCAGCTTCCACAGAAGCATTTGCTTACAAGCAGAAGGAAAATATGCTGAGATGACAGGACATAAATATTTTATTAGGCAAATGGGACATACCGGTAATTTTTTTTAACTGGTTGCCTGGATTAGCAATTACACCAGGGTCAGAAACGTGTGTGTTTGGGTTTACCGTTATTGAGATAAAAACCGAAAAGTGTAATGAATGTCATAAATAAGCGGGTGGCTAAAAGCAAATGATCCATCAGTGATCTCTTTAGGAATAGGATCCCCAATATCTGATTTCACGGACAATTCAACAAAGAAAGTGTAAAGCACCCATTCTAACTGCGTGGCTCTCACAGACCATGAGCACAAGATGGCAGCAGACGCCCTGATTTTCAACTCGTAAGCTATTACTCCTACGGAAACTTTCCTCGTTTGGTGCTCTCCAGATGGATGGATGAGTAGTATTATTCCTGCAACTCCCAATAGGCCCCCAGGCTGAGAATTTATGGAATTACATTCTCATCCTATCTGGAGTGCAGTCAGGTTATGAATGATGGTTGTAGACACTCAATCTTCCACACCCATCAAAGTGAGCAGCATTTCATCTAGTAGTATTTCTCGAAAAACCTCATGCTAATGGAAAGCCTTAAGGACAGGTAACAGTTGTTATCGGTGTCTCGGGATTTTAAGAAAATTAAAGTTTGTTCTCTTCTTCTTTTTTTTATTTTTTAAATAGTCTTTATTGGAATTTTTTTACATTAAAAAATAATAATCACCCCCTCAATCGGAGGTGATAGACAATAAAATAAAACATATATAAACACAAACATATAAAACATAATTTCAACTTTTCCAACTTCCAAGAGTTTGTTCTCTTCTTAACGACAACAACAAAAACCAAAGATAGATGTAATTCAGGGCAGCACTTTAGAGCAGGGGTGGACAATTATGGCCCCTTTACGACCTGTGAACTTCTGGGAGGAATTCTGGGAGTTGAAGTCCAGAGGTCATAAGGTAAAGGTTCCCCTTGCACATATGTGCTAGTCATTTCCGACTCTAGGGGGCGGTGTTTCAAAGCCGAAGAGCCAGCGCTTTCCGAAGATGTCTCCATGGTCATGTGGCCGGCATGACTAAACGCCGAAGGCGCATGGAATGTTGTTACTTCCCACCAAAAGTGGTCCCTATTTTTCTACTTGCATTTTTACATGCTTTCGAACTGCTAGGTTGGCTGAAGCTGGGACAAGTAACGGGAGCTCACTCTGTTACGCAGCACTAGGGATTCAAACCACTGAACTGCCGACCTTTCTGATTGACAGGTTCAGTGTCTTAGCCACTGAGCCACTGCATCCCTTATACATAATATAATAATTATATAATAATTATGTATATTATATTATACATAATATAATTATAATATAATATATTGTAATAATTTATAATATAATTATAATATAATTATATAATATAATTATCTATAAAATAATTATAAGTATAAGATCTCATTATTTTTGACCATGGAGAAATGTCCTATGTAATCCCATAATAGAAATACTTTCTTGATGAAATATCAGATCTCAAATATAGAATAAGAAATATTCCTTCGTTAAGTTAAAAAAGTTTGCATGGGAAAGGCCTTAGTAATAAAAAGACTAGCTACTTCACCATGTTACCCTTCAAGGCAGGGGTGTCAAACTTGCGTTGTCACATGACACATGGCAACTTTTTCCCCCTTCATTATACCTGGCATGGGTATGGCCAGCATGTGACGCATCTGGTTTTAAGGGATAATGGACTACTAGATGTGCTTCCCTTCTATTTTATTATGTTATGGAAAAAAACTTACATGGAGAGAGCTAGTTGAGTTATTTATTGTAGCAGATGAAATGGAGCATTAGCCAAAATTGAAGGGAACCTGATTCACTGTGATTAATTGGATGTATGATTGATCAGTCTTTTGCTTTCCCCAAACAGAGTCAATCATTATAAATCTGAGGTATTTTATGCATGTCCATAAAATCTATTTTAACATCATACAATTACCTATCATTAACTTAATCATTGTGAAGTTTTCTGGGTTTTGTAATGCACTGAACCATAAACTTAAGCACATGTGTTAGGTTTGCACAACATGATTCCCTAAAATGAGATTGGACAGATTGTTGTTCATTGTGTTTTGTAAACACAGACCAAGTTTCAGAGTGGGGGTGCTCCTGTGGAATTGTGTATATGAAACAATATTCTTCAGAAAGAATGTTCCAGTTCCCAAGTTAGTCAGATATCAGGTTACATTAGAAAAACTGTTGAAGAATTTCAATGCATCCTGAAATACTATATTGACACTAGCTAACTTTTCAAGGACTTTCATAGCAACTAAAAAGTAAAAGCTTAAAATAGTACCCATCTATTTCATTAGAATAAAAAACTAAAGCCAGTTTTGAATCAATAAGGCTGGTTTATCAGATCTGGCAATTTGAGCTCTAGACAACCTGATAAAGTTTGATAAATAAGTTTTCGCTTGGAGTTCTATATAAAATGCAGTAGTTTAACAAACATACTGCTTTGTGTGGAGTAATTGTTATATGCAGCTAAAATAATTACTTAATCAGAATTGAATTATGTTCTGGCTGTAAGAAATGGCAAAAGCTACAAGAAATCAATCTTAATGCCTAAATACACTGAAGAATGTATTATTGATGAAAAAGTCCAAGTTATTACAATTTAAAACACACCCAAGAGAACAGGACATCAATTTTTCTCCTTTCTAAGTCAGGATCTCCGACTTTTATTTTATTTAATAATGCTATCGGCTCTTGTGACTTGCCACAACCAAGACAGGTTTTATGGCCTTTGCCTTTTAGTGACCTCCATAACAATAGAACTGGGGCCCATCGCATCAATGCTAGGAGCCCTATAGAATCAGAGGTTCTCTCAACAATTACATTGCATCATCTCGGTACATCAGCATGATATCCAGAGAATAAGCTGCAAATCCAGACCACTGATGTATGGCAGTAGAGATATAGAAAACTATTTGTGCTGCCATCTTGTCATCCCTATTTTTGCAACCCAATTCTGTTACCTTTAGCCCATACACCACATGTGCATGCTTCAAAAATTGTTCAAAAGAAGTGCTTCTCCTTGAATTTTGTCATATATTCATTGTAACTGTTTATCTTTTGTTCTACCTTCTTTGCAAGCCTGAAACCAAAAAAGTGCTGGTACTTTAAGCTGTCAGTTCATTAAAGTTAATGTAATTTTTAAATCAGCCACACCATTTCACATCATTTCTGTAAAATTGTGGGGCTTTTTAAATAAAAGACCTGAGAAGTGTTACGCTCACCTGAATTCTGGAGCACACCTTATGAATTGTTTTCAAAGATTCACAGCCATAATATGTACAGTATGTAGTATAGGAGTGCTTAGATAACAAAGCTCATCTAATGCCTTTGCTCTTGATTCAAGAAAAAAACAACCCTGAATTGTGAGGCTCTTTTACAATAGTGCATAGTTAATGTGCCAGGAGATAAGTTATCACCTGAAGATTCATCCAGTTCAATTGTTGGTAACGTGGTATATATTATTGTTTTGCACACACACTTATAAGACAAGACTCAGCTTGACATTCTAAATGCACATACACTGTTCAGAAAATATTCCACGATGGCATATGAGACTATATATATATGCTACAGGTAGTGCAGCTACATTTGTGACAGTGAAAAGACATAGCACAGGTTTACATTCAGATATGCTGCTTTAACAGCCTCATTGAGTATTGCAAAAATTCTTCACAGCCTTCGAGTATTATATTCCAAAATAATTATCATAAAAATAACTTAATTCATCTCAGTACAGCCTCTAGTGCAATGTTGGCAAACCTTTTCAGTACTGAGTGCCAAAAAGGGGAGAGAGTGTGCATGCCGGAAACTAGAAGAGCAGATGATTTTCCTGTTTCTGGCACGCGCATGTGCATCAGCCACCTGCTCTTCCAGTTTCTGGCACACATGCATATGCAAAGACCAGCTGTCCGGTGCGCATGCGCTGACTCCACCTGGCCTTTTGGGGGTCCTTGTGCCTCCCTACCCATCCCCCTGGTCTCCATCGGGGTGGTAGGACAACCCCACCAATGACCGGGTTCTGCAGCCCCAGACAGGGAGAAATTTGGGTGGGGAATGCCACCCCTCTCTGGCCGCTTCCTTCTTGCTCCTCATGGCAGCAGGAGCAGTGGGTGGGGCGGCTGCCCACCCAGCCAGCAAACACTGTCCCACTACCCCATGCGCCCGAACCAGCCAGGTGCTCTGGACCATGAATGTGCATCAGTGCTGGAGGCTGGAGGACTGGTGCCATGCAAGAAGACCACTTGGGTGGGGAGGGAGGGAAGCCCCAGCCCTGGCAACCTGGTCTTCGGGTGTGCAGGAGCACTTGGAGAGCAGCTGCCCGGTACACATGGGCACACCAGGAAGATGACCTTCCAGTTCCTGGTGCACACATGTGCACTGGCCAGGGGGTCATGTGCGCATGCGTGCCAGAAACCAGATGACCAAGTGGCTGGCGTGCGCATGTACACTGGGCGGCTGTTCTTTTGGTTTCTGGTGCTCCCACGTGTGAATACTAGCTGGCCTGTGTGCCGGAACCTGGAAGAGCAACGGGCGACAGCTCGCGTGCCCGGAGAGATGGCTCTGCATGCCACTTCTGGCATGTGTGCCATAGGTTCGCCATCACGGCTCTAGTCAGTAAGAATAAATATTTCTTAAAAGCTTGAAGAAATCCTTTTGAATACAGGCAAGTATTTTATTGGGTTAATTCCCAGTCACAACTTTACTTCAGGCACAAACCTTTTGCTCAGCTTTGGTAGGTAGGCCACATTGTACTGCCAGCATCCATCCATCCTTCCATAATTTCCTTTTTTCTCCCCAAGCAACTCAGGTAGGCTTCTCAAACAACTAATGTTTTTGAGGATTGGTTTTACAGTCATTCCCCCTTAGGACGTAATGATTGCAGAATTAATATAAATAAACATGTTTCAGATTTTCCTGTCTAATTTTAGTTTGTCCTTAGGGAGAAATGTCATTTAATAATTTTGAATTTATCAATTTCTTTATTGTCCATTCTAGTGAAGGATTTCAAAGGTTTTAATTTAAATCAAGTGCCTTCAAAAATCAAAGAGAAACGTGAAAAATTTGTGTGTACATATAAATATGATATATAACTTGATTAATTGATATAATCTAACCTGAAAAATAAAATATATTTATTATGACTTTTAGTTGACTTTTTCTTATATTTATTTTTAAAAAAATTAAACATGGGCTCAAATGTGTCTGAGCCTGAGACTTCTTTCTTAAATATACATAATTATTCACGCTACTGAAAATGTCAAATATAATTGCCAAAGATCTTGCTTATACTGTCACCATTCCACTTGAAAAACATGCCCGAGAATCATGTACATAGGATCTCTTTGAATTAGAATTATTATTCCTAACGTTAATAAGATTCATTTGTGATTATATCAGGTCCTTGTAGCTTATTTACAGTTGCTGTTAACTATTGGGTAACAATAAACTATATGTTGTAACAATAAGTTTCAGGGATGTAAGCAACAAGTAGATCAGCATTGTTTCTGCAAATGCAGTATTGTACTTTGTTAACATTTCTTTCTTTTTATCAGTTCATAATCCATCTGGATATTGGTTTGAATATTTATACCAATGTCCATGTACAAGAATGATAGTAGAATACATAAACAAATGTGGCAATAGTATACCTATGACAGTAGTGAGTCATTCCATTGACTTAGAAAATTTAAAAGGGCGGGAATGGGACTCAGTCATTGCCACTGTCCCTTATTAAAGAGTAGACATGGGTGGTAGAATTGGATTCTGCAAGGAAGGCTACTGAAGTCAATTTAATTTAATTTAATTTAATTGCATGAGCTGTAACTAGAAGGATTTTATTTGAGCCTTAGGTTGTTCCAAGATGATTTGAACAAACTTAAAGAAAGAAAAGTTTAGTAGCTTGTGAGAGAAATTTATTTTATTTTAATAACATATTTAGTGGGATTTATCATCTAGATATTTAATATAGGTAATCCTCGACTTACAACAGTTCATCTAGTGATCATTCAAAGTTACAACAGCACTGAAAAAAGTGACATGACTTTTTCACACTTACGACCATTGCAGGACCATTGCAGAATCCCCATAGTCACGTGGTTTACATTCAGATACTTAACAACTGATTCACATTTATGACAATTGCAGTGTTCCGCAGTCATGTGATCCCCTTTTGTGACCTGACTAGCAAAGACAATGGGGAAACCAGATTCACTTAACAACCGTGTTACTAATTTAAGAACTGCAGTGATTCACTTAACAAATGTGGCAAGAAAAGTTGTACATTGTTGCAAAACTCACTTAACAAATTTCTCACTTAGCAACATAAATTGCTAATGGTGTTCATAAGTTGAGGACTACCAGTATTACTTGTATTTGTAATATTAAAAAAAGAATTTGTGCACAATTCCTATTATGATTTAGGGATTCACTGTATTTGCAATAGTGGATTTAACTGCTAAGTTTGTTCCTGGAATCTTTTGACATAGATAATATTTCTGTGGCCTCATCGCTTAAAATTACCAGTATATCTTTCCAAAAAGCACTGCTATATTATGCAAGCATGTTGATGGACTTTAAGCCACACTTATCAGGTGAACGTCTTTGACCTTTATTATGCTACAGGCTACATTAACAATGCAATCTTATGCATGCCTATTTAGAGGTAAGTCCAATGGGGTTTACTCTAGGGTAAATGGGTAACAATCAAGACTAAAGTTTACATTATAAGTTATATTGGGTGTCTCCATCATCAATATTCTTTCCATTCTGGTAAAAAATATTTTACCTCTTCTGGTAAAAGATTCTTATCCAGTAGATACTTTTAGTTGAGTATAGTTGAATATACTGTAGTATAGTTGAGAATGTCAAGCCATTTTTCATAATTACAATGCTATAAACCTTTTCAAATTAAAATATTCACATCACAATATTCAACCCAGGCCAACTATTAAAATTATTAAACTCCTGAGATCCTGATTGGCATCATCATCATTGACTGGCATTGATCATTATTTTAGCTACTGTAAATATGTATTCAAATATTTAGAGACTTGTTTCTAAATGCTATAAAATGTACGATTAAATGAAAATTACTTAAATAATAAAAATAATTATTAAAATATTTTAGGGAATAATGAACCACGAAGTCAATTCCAACTTTGCAATTTTATAATTCTACACAATGTATAAATTAGATTATGTTATCACACAATGTTCAGAATTACTTAGGAAAGCAACATGGAGACACAGATTGGCAGCATCAGTCAAACAACACATTTCACCTCCAAACATTCTATATTTAGGTAGAAAAAATGTGAAACAAAAGTTGAAAAATATTTAAAAGTAAAAGCAAACTTGAAGGTAAGCTGAGATTCAATCTCCACTATCTAGTAAAGATTACAGTTTGGAATGATGTATTTCCTCCCCAGCATAATCTTAGTACTCAATGCTCTTGTGGAAATACAAACAAGTATGATAATAATCTTGTGTAGGCCCTTAAGGAAGAAAACCTATGTCCAATTTAATTTACAACCTGTTTATTGTTTGCTGCAGTAATTAATGTAACCCATATTTTGTATGCTAAATGGGATTCTGACATAGAATGTTTAGCATGTATATTTGATTTCTAATGAACGTTCTAGAAGCATTCAGAAATTCAGAAACAATTGCTATAGCATCTGACAATCACTAACATAAGCACTTTCCTTCATCTGAAAGACCAGTAGTCCAATTTATTTGTACAGCCATTCCTCGGTTAGCAATTACTTTGGTTAGCTGTCTATTTGCAAATATGACATTAATAAAATGTCATAAAAATGTATTACCAATGTGTGCATTTGCAATGAAATGTTATTCACCTCATTAAAAAAGTCTTCAGTGTGATTAAAATCTAGTCAGTTTCAGGCAGCAAAAGGATTCTATTCAACTAAGTAAGATCAGACAGTTGACCTTGTTTTTTATTTATTTGTTTATTTACATCCTGCCTTTATTATTTTTACAAATAATTCATGGCAGCAAAGATATCCAATACACTTTTCTCCTTACAATGACAATTCTGTGAGGTGAGGCTGAAAGAGAGTGACAGGCCCAAGGTCACCCAGGTGCCTTTTATAGCAGGGGTCACCAACCTTTTGGACCTCAGGGACCACTAAATTCATAATATTAAATCCCACGGACCACTAATACGAATCCAGCATGCCGCTCACTGAAGTGCCTGGACTCCCGCGGATGGAATGGGGTCCTTAAGGCACTTAGTTTGGCTGCCTGTTTCTGCAACCTTAAACACTCAGAGCCATTTGGATCCGTTTCCCACAGAAAACAAAACACTTGGAACTCTCATCTCTCTCTCCTCCCCCCCTCTGTCTGTCTGCCTCATCTCTTTTTCTTTCTCTCTCACCTCTCTCCCCCTCTCTCTATCTCTCTCCCATCTCTCTTTCTCTCTCATTGCTCTCTCCCCTCTCTCTTTCTCTCTCTGTCTTTCTCTCATCTCTCTCTCCCCCTCTCTCTCTCACTCTCATCTTTCTGTCTGTCTCTCTCATCTTTCTCTCTCTCTCTCATCTCTTGCCCCCTCCATCTCTCACTCGCTCGTCTTTCTCTCTCTCATCTTTCTTTCTCTCCTCCCCCTCTTTCTCTGTCTGTCTGTCTGTCTGTCTCTCTCATCTCTCATTCTGATTCTCCAGTGCTCTCTGGGTCTCATGGGTGCTTCTTTGGCCTTTGTTGGTGCTGGATACACCTCGATTGCTCTCCGCCCCAAGACACTCGCCTAACCCAGCTGCAGCCGATGCTCTGTGTTGTAATGGGCTCCAGGAGGAAAAGGGGACGCTGTCTCCCCCATTGTGAAGCACACTAAATTGAATTGCACTGCAAAAGCAGTGGGGAAGCCATGGCGACACCAACAGCAGTGGCAGAGAGAAGCGGCTGGGCCGGGCCAGTTCTCAGAGCTGAGAAGAAGTCGCACATCTCCCGGAGGGATCGAGCTGTGCACAGCACCAACAAAGGCCGGAAGAAAGGCCCGCAAGACCCAGCAAGAGATGAAACTTCGCTCCCATTCTGGAATATGGAGTAAATCTCCATCCCTCACTCTTCCCTTCTAAAGTCAGGCAAGGAGTGATGGGGAGGGCGAGGGGTGGGGACAGCCAGTCGTGGGTTCAGCCAACAGGAAGCAGGGGGAAGAAAGAGCTGCGGGTTACCGATACCCTTTGGTTCAGCCTGCCTGTGGTGCCCCTTGCACCATTACCTCATTCTTGCCAGCAAGGGCTGCACTACTCCTTGCGTGTTGCACCTCCTGCAAAGTTGCAAGTTGCACGTAGCTCTCTCTGCAGTGGAGATTTTCAAACCCACCAGGAGCTGCATGTGCAGTCCCATATTCCAGAGCTGTAATCACAGGACTGGCCATTGGTCATCCTGGAACAGCTGGGATGTACTGTGGACCACCAAAATTTTCTCACGGACCACCGGTTGGTGACTTCTGTTTTATAACTAAGGCAGGACTTGAACACATGGTCTCTTGCTTTCTAGCCGGTGACTTAATCATTAGAACAAACTACATTTGATAAATTTCAGTTAGCATATTTTAGGGAAGACTACACTGCAGAGAACACCACCTGTAGACAGCTTGTTTAAACAATCTATGCACCCCATGAGGCAGCAAAAAAGGGGGGAAATCGGTCACGCACAGGTTACAGTATACAGGAACTTTATCTGAATGCAACAACTGATCTTTGCAGTCTCTCCTTCTCTCTCTCTCTCTCTCTCTCATCTTTCTGTCCTCCGCCTCTCTCTCTATTTCATCTCTTTCT
>JANHFT010002743.1:80762-92285 GCA_032467955.1 Pseudoxenodon macrops | reverse complement strand
TCTCTTTCTTCCCCCTCCCCTCTCTCTCTCCCCCCCAAGCAAGCAAATCATTGGAACAGAATGCAGTTGCTAAACAAGAAGAGGGTGTACAAAACCATAGTATCTTTTAAGTAAATTATTTCACATTAAAAGGGAATTGCTACACTGAGAAAAGTTTTATTTTCTTTATCGTAAAGACTTCTGTTGCGTCCTTTCTTTTATGGAGGTTAAGTATATCTAAACAAAACCTGATTGCTGTAGAAATATTTTGAAACTATATTCCTGACAGAGGTGGGTTCCTACCAGTTCTATAGAAGCGGTAGTAACTCCACAATGATGTCACGGAGCCAGTTCCATCGGTGTCTCCGTCGGTGCCGCCATCTTGGATTTTGCTTCTGCGCATGTGCAGAAACTAGTTTTTTTATTGCTGCGTGCGCTTCACACGCACACACGCAGCGGGACCCTGAGCGAACAGGCAGCAAAAATATTCACAACCCACCCCTGCTGACCCCTGATTCTAGGCCATTGCTAACCTTTGTTAACCCAAATTATAGCACTTTTCATTGCATTATGCATTAGCATTATGAGCACCAATATGTTCATCACATGTGTTCATGTTGCAAATGTCTTGCTAGGTTCCATATTAACGTTCTTGGTTTTAATGAAACATAAAATTGTTGTCATTTCCTCTTGAACTTTTACTTCCAAGATGTCATTTCATTGCAATGTAGAAATGGCACTTCTCTAAACATTTCTGCAATGTAAATTCAAGCTGTTTTTACTTTATGTACCGGTAGTTCAAAAGAAAACAATAGGCCAGTGAATGACAGCTAGATTTTACACACACATCTATGTTACATGTTGCTCAACTTGTCCAAGTAACACCTTTTAGTGGAAGGAGATCTCTGAACTCAAATACAAGAGAGGATAATGTGTGTCTACTGCTTATGACAAATATATAGTGTCAGAGGTTTATTGAGGCAAAGACTTTGGCATTGCACAAACTTGATGAATCTACACCATCAGACTGCAACATTTCCATCTTACCACTAATATCATTTTTGAAAACTCCAGATAAAATGATGGCTTGGATTTGCTAGGAGGATAAAGTAGGAAAGTTTTAAAATATAAAAAATGAAAAATTATTCCTGCTAACTTGCATATTTGAAAATTACACTGGGCAACTTCAACTATTGTTAAGCATCTCAGCTATTGTTATATGGGCCCTCTTTGTTCCATCTATTCTCTTTGACAATTAAAGATTTATGTTAAACCACTGGGAGAATGTCTGGAGTTTGGAATGAGATGTCACTAGCACAATGATGATGCCCAGATCTATTACTTCTTTCTATTTCCTTAATCATTGCCTACATTTAGTAATGACTAGGTGAATTTGAATTAAATGGTATTACTCTAGATAAGACAGAGGTGCTATTGATAATAGAAAAATAAATTGAGAAAGTTGATATAAGTGAGTCATAGACTGTACTTCCCATAATTGAGCAAGTTCATTGCGTCAAAGTTCTGCTTGGTTGTCTACCATCTCTAAACCAAGTAGCCACTGGGGCAAGGATCATTTATGAAAATTTGTTTGTACTGTATTGGCTGTGAATACTTCTGAACCTTCATCACAATTACTATATCCTACATACTACAGAACTAAGTTGTTAACTACCGTAGTATACAACATCTGGTCTCTATGCTATCTATGCTAAAAGACCTGTGCTAGTTGCCAGTTGCTTTCCAGGCATCTTAAGACCTATATGACTTAGGCCTTAGGGCAGTGACGGCTAACCTGGCCAGCGCGCCTCTTACCCCTCGGCAGCATCTCCATGCTGCACTCTCCTCTGGCCCTTCTGGGGCAGCTTGCCTCCCCCGACAGTGGCTCATCCTGCTTTTCCTGCTCCAGCATCCCAGCTGGAAGTGGCAGCGCGAGAACTGCCGCCGCCCCCCTGCACTGGGAGGAGCAGCCGGTGGAGCAGCCGGCCACCCAGGCCAGCAAACGTTGCCCTGCTGCCTTGTGTGCCCGGGCTGGCCAGGTGCTCCAGACCACGGATGTGCAGCAGTGCCGCAGGCTGTAGGGCTGGGGCCGTGCAAGAAGCCAGCTCGGGTGAGGAGGGAGGGAAGTCCCAGCCCACCCATTGTGGCTGGCAGCTCTGCTTCCCTTGCTCTTGCTCCCCTTGTGGGTTCCAGCACGCACATGTGCACTGGCCAGTTCTGCGTGCCAGAAACTGGAAGACCAGGTGGACTGGAAAATCATCTTCCTGGCGCGTGCATGTGCACCAGGCGACTGTTCTTTTGGTTTCTGGCACTCCCATGTGCGTGAAGACCAGATGGCCGGCACGCCAGAACCCAGAAGAGCAATGGGCGATGGCTCCACATGCCCAGAGAGATGGCTCTGTGTGCCACTTCCGACATGCGTGCCATAGCTTCACCATCATGGCCTTAGGGCATATCTGTCTCCTTTTTCAAGATCTGTAGATCTACAGAGTTGGACTTTGAAGAAATAGGATAGAAAGAACATTTGATATTTTGATGTGGGAGTTAAGACAGCCTAAAAAAACAATCAAATGAATCACTGAACAAATCAATTCAGAGTTCTCACTTGAGCCGCAAATGCCCTGGCTCAAATTATCCTACTTTGGACAGATTATGTGAAGACCAAGCTCTCTTGAAAAGATTCTCATGCTGGGAAAGGTGGAAGGAAGGAAAGAAGAGAAGAGGACGACAAGTAATAAGGTGAATGGACTCAGTTGCAATGAGGACCCAGATTGTTGGGGGCAACATGCTGACTCTGTAAACCATTTAGAGAAGGCTGTAAAGCACCGTGAAGCGGTATATAAGTCTAAGTGCCATTGCTATTGCTATTGAGTGCAGTGTTGGGAGACTTGAAAGAACAGGTTAGGAATAATAGTCTTGGAGAAAATCTATCTATGTGGTCATTAAGAATTGAAAAAAGACTTGCTGACATAATCTATCAAATATAATGATGCATAGCAGGAAATTCTGTGCAATAAATAAAGTGATTTTTTTAAAGAGAGCAAGAGCATTACAATGGAAGGCAAATGTCTCAGTTATGATATGATGAAGATTTCAAAGTGCCCTGAGAATGCCAAAAAGAATTATTATTATATATTTTTTTGCAATATTAGTCTGTAGTTTTTGGCATTTATGTTGTAAACTTAATGCTGAGGTTTTGAATACAAGAAGTCCCTCAGACTGATGGCCAGTTCTTCTTTTATGAGAGAAATAAAAGACTTAAGAGAAAAAAGTCTCCATGGAGGAATAAATAAAGAAATGAACCTGAGTGGGGGGGAAATCAGTATTTGGACATGTTTTCAGTGTGGGTGTAATGTAGTGAATTGCACAGGATTTCTAACAATAGAAAAAGAACATTCACAATTATTTCCTAGGGAAAAATATAGAACATCAGTTTAAGATTCATTTCATGTTAACTTAGGGTAGTTTTAGTTGATGGGAAGATTATTCTTAATGTAAAAGAACTCCAGAATAAATGACAAAACATAAACATCATTGCCTAATTCCACTAACCAGGTACAGTGGCAGAAGACTTCATTTTTTTTCTTAATTGAGAATAAGCATACTTCTGAACCGATTAATATTAATAGTTTTATTAAAAGGAAGCAATCAAACCGATGGAAAATGCAAAAATGAGAACCGTCTTAGAAATAAAATGCCCTAGAATTTAAAAAGTGGAGAAAAAACGATGGATTTCTATCTGTAGATTCTGCATGGGATGTATAGTTGCTTACAAGAAAAAGCTAACATTGATCTTCTATATTGGATAGTGGTAGGAAATATTCATACAGCATGAAAAAAAGAGAAAAGTCAAAGATACATCATTTTATTTTTAACATGTTTGAGAGGAACAGACTTTGAGAGAGATCTATACAGGTAGTCTTTGATTTACGACCACAATTGAGTCCAAAATTTCTGTTGCTAAGCAAGACAGTTGTTAACTGAGTTTTGTTCCATTTTACGACCTTGCAATGGTTGTTAAGTGAATCGCTGCTGTTGTTTAGTTAGTAACATGGTGATTAAATGAATCTGGCTTTCCTCTTGGCTTTGCTTGTCAGAAAGTTGCAAAAGGTGATTATATGATCCTGGAACATTGCAACTGTCATAAATATGAACCAGTAGCCAGCATACGAATTTTGATCACATGACCATAGGGACGCTGTAAGGTCATAAGAGTGAGAAATGGTCATAAGTCACTTTTTTAGTGCCATTGTAACTTCGAGCGGTCACTAAACAAATGGTTATAAGTCAAGGATTACACGGACAACATTTTGCCCACAACATTTTGCCCAATTGGGCTTTCTCAAGGATGAAGAGGGACTATGGGAAAATATCAGAAGAGAAGAGGAACTTGCATGGGATCACTTTTTGTAATGTGATTAAAAATAAATACATGAATGGAATCTCCCTGCCTCTTCTCAATTTGGTGGCCGTCATTTCTCACCTAGGAATAATTGTGACTTTTATAGCTGTCAGGATTCATCTGTTGTGGCCAGCCAGCGGAACTGGTGGCAGACTCAGACAGTGAGGAGGTTGGGGAGGAACATGGGACAGTCCTGGAGTTTGGGGAAGGCTCTGATGAGTGCTCTGCATCGGAGGCAGAGATGGGACCAGGGCCATCTGACAGTTGTCAGCTGCCTTCAGAGTTGGACATCAGTGGGGCAGAAGAACAGCTAGAGCCTGTTCCCAGTGTGCACATGCGCAGAGCTGCCAGGAGAAGGGAACAGCTAAGGAACAAGGGTTGACTTGGGAGTAAAGCCACAGGTGGATGCTGAATGGCCCCTCTCATAGGGAATAAAGAGGAGTGAAAGGGGAGGGGAGTTTGCAGGAGACAATTCGTTCGGTTAATTGGTTTGTGACTCTCAGAGACTTCTTGCCAAGTTTTGAAGATATCAGCCTGGCAGCTCTCCAAGACAGATAAGGTCTGTGACTGTAAATTCTCCCTTGAAAGACTTTTCCCTGCATGTGAATGAGAGGAATTCACAATAACTTAATAAAAATGGGTTTTTGGCGGGGACAAGGAGTCTGCTTCATGCTCTTGGGAAGCCTAGGTGAGAACATCGTCCTACATTCAAAGGTTTACTTGTAATCATTCTCTTCCTTCTGAATCTAATTCTATACAGTACAATATTCACATCGACTTTCACTGTAGTTGCTTCCAATGCCACCCTTCCGGTCAAAATTACCTATAGAAACAGCATGGAATCATTTAGGCACATTATACAGTAGCTCAGTGCAGACTATAAGATTTGCTTGCAGAATTGCTATTTTCTTTTCCCAGCTGTGGTATATATACTGTATACATCACAGATGAAAGCAGGAAGATTAAAATGCAGAGATATTTCTCTGGGGTCAATTCCCAGAGGAGTGTCTTAAAATTATCCTTGTGAAAATCATTATCCATAGTGACTACTTACATCACGGGTGTCAAACTTGTGGCGTCACGTTGCCGTCATGTGACGTATAGCAACTTTTTCCCCTTCATGGAGCTGGGCGGGCATAGTCTGCATGTGATGCATCCGGCCTGCGGGCCACCAGTTTTACACCCATGACTTACATGAATGTTTAAATGGATGCTTCAAAGTCAAAGTTGAGACCAAGGAAGAGGACCAATCATTAAGACTTCACTACATAAAGAGTCATTTCATTTGACATATGATGGTGTCTTTTGGCAAATATATAGAAGCTGTAAAGGGATAGAATGGATTGAATGGATAGTAATATTTATTTTATTTAGTTAGTTTGTCCAACATGTACAAGATAACAGGTATAAGTATAAACATGGACAGAAGTACATGAAATGAGTACAAATAAATGGGGACAGTAGGACAGGGACGGTAGGCACGCTGGTGCGCTTCTGCATGCCCCCTTACAGACCTCTTAGGAATGGTGTGAGATTTATGATAGACAGTTTAAGGTTAAAGCTATGGGGGTATGAAGAATATGAAGAAACAGAGGATTAAATATTTCAAAATCAGGTATCACGCTCTAGAAATATCTACCAAACAGAACCATGGCCGCTAATCAATCACATAATGAATAAATGAAGAGGTCATATTATGGAAAAGCAGAGAATTGAGTAATAAGAGATTCAAAGCAATGAAATGGATGCAGTTATAAATATTGCAAGCAGTGGTACCTGAAGGCAGAAAAGAGTAAGCTGTTGGGAACCTATTCTTAAGATAATAACATTCTTAAGATAATAACATGCTCCCTCTGAAAATTGTCCAATATTTCATAAGATTCCAGCAAGATCTGTAGAATGTATGAGCTGTCCTATCAATCCTCCAAATACCACCAAGATTTCAGCAGCCTTATGGAAGATTTCACTGAGATTTGCTTTCTAACAACATTGGCCATCTTTTAATATTTCAATCACTTTCATAAAATTGGTCTATTGCTGCACCTCTGATTGTCAGACCAGAACTGACAACTGCTCTGGCATCCAGGAAGGTTGTATGGATGACTCTGCTTGAAGCATTTTGAAATGCTTTATCTTGACAGCACACTCTGAGGATCTCTCTCTTATAAAAAAATCTTACTAAAGCTACTATAGAAAAATGGTTGCAGATACTCTAATCCAGGGGTGTCAAACTCGCGGTGTCACATTGCCGACGCATGGCGTATCGTGACTCCCCCCCTTTGCTAAACCGGGGTGGGTGTGGCCAGTGTGTGACGCATCCGGCCTGCGAACCGTGAGTTTGACACCCCTGCTCTAATGCAATCTCTTGTCCTTAATGGCTGTCATTCTACAGCCACTGTGGACCTAGACTCAGAATGCCAAAGCATTCAAGGAGTTGTTGTGAGCTAAAAGGCAGACAAGGGACAGATCTTAAACTCAAACAGCTGGTATGTCAACAAGGGCTGCCATCATTGTGAAGCAGCCTTAAAGAACAAAAATAGGTAGTAGTAGGGGATCCTTGTTTGCTACCTACACTGCCAATCAACAGCAGGAGAAAAAAGCATAGCAAATCTATGGCCAATATTGTTCTAAATGTAATTCAAATGTTCTTCTCCCAGTAAGGCACCTACTCCCTAGAAAATTACCTCATCACAATTTACAACTTTCCCATTTTACAAAAACTGTGTCAAACTATTATCAAAGCTAGATAAAGTGGGTTTAGACAAGAAAGTTATGATAAGAATTACCAGTATACAGTATACACAGTTCTGGATCCTTAATTGGGGCAAGGGAAAGAAAACCGGGGTGACATCTGAAGCCATCACTCTCAGACACACGACACACACACACCATCTTTGACTTACTTTTGAGGTGCTCTGTCTCATCACCTCCTACAGCTGGAATGGGAGTTATTCTCCAATATTTATATCAGGAGTAGAGAACTATAAACCTTCACAATCTCTTTCTAGTTGCATTTTGAAGCCAGGGTGCTTTTGCAAAATGACATTCATCTGGAGTTCCTATCTGCATACTTAATTTGTTTTTATGTGCTTTTAGGTGAAGAAAGGGCTGCGCTTTAGAAATAGTCACAATGGGTTGTGGTTGTTGTTTTTTCTCTCAAAATGGCTCAAGTGCAATCCTGTCAGCCTTAGGTAGGATTAAGAAAGGTTCTTATCAGAAATCTTAGAGGGCTCTGTGTAAAAACAATTATGAGCTAAATGGAACAATGAACTGGCACTATATAAGCAGCACAATGCAAGGAAGAGAGATACAGCCTACAACTCCTTTGAAGGTTTACATACTCCTATAATATATTACAGAGTAGGAGGAAAAGGTTGGCTTTATCTTATAACTCTTCATGGTGCTGTTAAAACGTTTTCAGGGACATCACCTTCTCCGTTGATATAACTTTATATACCTATGATCATAAAAAGCAAGGACTTGGAGAATTTAGGATGCTTAAATGTGGTTCTCATCTAACATGTCTAATGCCAGGCTTTGTGGTCTTCCAGTAATGTCCTGGACTTGGCTAGAAGAGAATGGGTACAATCTTCATTGCCTGAATTTTACTAAAACCTAAAAATAAGCTATAATGAGAGGATCACTGAAAAACTCCAGCACCAATACTCTAGTCACAATTCCATTCATACTTAGCTCCAGCAGTACATCCACAGAGCATTCTGGGCCCCAAGGCAAAGTGCTCCAATCAAGTCCTGCTCTCAGCAATAGGTATCGGATAGGAAGCCAGCAGCTGCATTCCAGGAAACAGACCTATTTCCCTGGTGCCCAGGGTTTTCTCAGCCAAGCCATCCTTGGGAATGAATAGCAGCAGCTCAAGAGAGTCTCCTCTAAGGTCCAACAGTGCCAGGAGGGCTACCAAATTTGGACTTCAAGAATCCAGTTGACCACTGGATGTCAGGAAAGCTTTAGTTTTCTGAATCTCTTTGATACCATCTCATGGTTCCCCACGTCAATGAACACTGAGTTGTCACAGCCAACGTCTTGCCATTTGGCATCCACCTGCTGCATATGCTGCTTAGACAAATGCTTAGGTTTTTCTATAGATGCATGCTGGCCCTGCAACACAACCAACTTCCTTCCTCTCCCTTCCTTTCCTGAAGGTTTTTATTCTAGAACATAAGGACGTATGAGAAGTCCTGCTGGGTTGGAGCCCAGCCCAGCTAGTCCAGCAGTCTCACAGTGGCTCAATGCATGATGGTCTCCCAGCAGAGGATCTTCAGATCCAGTCACATGACATCAAAGCAATGACTTCTATCAATTGGTCCAACCCAGTGCTGAAATCTACTTACCTTCACTACCAGTTCAGAAGTCCATGCGCTGCGCACCAGAAGTATGTGTGCTATGTGCACTCACTTGCTCGCTGCGCTCATGCACGCACCACATCAGGTAAGAGTTTTTACCTTCTGTGCATGCGCATAAGTTCTTTGCATTCACAGAAGGCTTTGAAACATGCGCAGAGGGTAAAAACACCTGGAAGTTACAGAGTTCGGGTGGGTGGGTGGAGCCTTGCACAGCCAGCGCTACCGGTTCTCCGAATCCGCCATGGCCGCTACCGGTTTGCCCGAACCAGGGCGTACCGGTAGGATTTCACCACTGGTCCAACCCTTTTCTGAACCTTGATTGCTCTGTGTCTTACTCATATCCCTTCTAGGCTCAACAGTGTGAACTGTTGCAATCTTTTATGCATCAGCCAATTGATCATCTTAACTGCCCTCTTTTGAATCTTCTCTAGTTCCACTACACGTAGTCCTGAACATATAACAGTTCATTTAGTGACTGTTCAAAGTTACAACAAAACTGAAAAAAAGTGATTTATGACTGTTTTTCATGCTTACAACCACTGCAGCATCTCCATAGTCACCTGATCAAAATTCAGATGCTTGGTGACCGACTCATATTTATGACGGTTGCAGTGTCCCTGGATCATGTGATTATCTTTTGTGACTTTCTGACAAAGTCAATGAGCAAGCCAGATTCACTTAACAACTATGTTACTAACTTAATAACTGCAATGTTCACTTCATAAATGTGGCAAGAAAGGTAATAAAATGTGGTAGTACTCAGTTAACTACTGCCTTACTTAGCAAGAGAAATTTTGGGCTCAATTGTGGTCGTACTTTGAGGAGTACCTATATATTTATCAAATTTGTGTGGTAACTCAAATATTCCAAGTACGGACACCATTGATTTATATAAGGACGCTACGATATTGGTAAAAAATTATTTTTAATTCTATTTCATATTATCTTTACATTACTTTACACTTGCTCATGATGAATGACATCTACCTTTTTGATGCCCACTCCCCTAATGTGCAGAGATCCTTTTGATCAATGCAATCCTTCTGTCAACTTTGAATTGAACCTGGCAGAAGCCATATTTCTATTCCTCAGTTGCCACACAGAGTGAGGAGGGGGGAAGGAGGATGAAATGCGTTGCTAGACAAAACATAGAACTTTCTTGTGGGAGCCAAGGTCATCTCTACAGGTGGTGGATAGAGACAGGGAGGAATGCCTTGGAGAGCCTGCCAATTAACCTAATTGGACAACGTGACCTGTGACTTTTGGGGAGGGAGTTATTTCCTATTTTAATTATACTGAACCCACGGGAAACATTTAGAGTTGGTTTTCCATTTGATCGTACAGATATGATGTACCCAATAAAGAAGTTATTGTTAAATAAGTTATTGTAAATAAGAGAAGTATACCAATATGAAACTGTCAGAAAAAGGAATTGTATAGATGTAGATGTATGTTATATGTTTGTAGTGTCTGGTTTTATCGTTAAAAAAAAGAAGAAGTTCTTAAAGGAAGATCTTAGCCTCTTAGTTCTGATTTGCTTGGGTTCGTTAGTCGGGATCATGACACCTTCATTATTATAACCTACTATGAACAATTTTGTGTCATTAGCAAATTTGGCTATTCCACTATTCGTGCCTAATTCCAGATCATTTTTTAAAATATGTTAAAAAGCACTGATCTTAGAACAGAACTCTGAATTACTCCACTAGTTACATCTCTCCATTTTGACATATAGGTGAAACTTGAAAAATTAGAATATCGAGTTTCACCTGTATGTCTATTTACTCCTATTCTGTGCTTTTCTATTTTTTAGCCAGTTGCTTGTTCAAAACAGGACCATACCCCCTTTATTCCATGGGGAGATTTTCTCTTTTCGTCTGACTCCTAGAACCATTCCCTCTTCTATGCCATTTTCCACAATGGTTTATTAGTTTGTTCATCAGCCTTGCAAGTGTTTAGGACATTTGCACAGTGATTGGCGTTAAAGTAGGGGATCCCCTGCTTCTTTTCTTGCTGCAATCTGGAGTGGTGGACTCAGGCCAAAAGTAATCCTTTCCGAAGCACAAATCGCATAGACTCTTCTTAACAAGACTTACTTAAGTGTAAGGGATAGAATTATCAATAATTTCAGCAACCAAATTATTCCTCAGTAGAAAAGATTTTTTTAAATTTCTTCTTGATGGGTTTTCCATAAAAGGCAAGGAGAAGAGTCTAATTATTTGTAATAGATGGGACATTCAGTATCTGCACAAGCGACATCCGAATCCTTTTCACCTGAAGAAGTCCATCTTTATATCCGGGGATTCTTCACGCAAAGACATTAGTGACCACCTGTAAGATGGCACTCTCTAACACAGGCTTTCAGATGGTGTTCACTTGCCTATCCCCGTTTAAGTCATTGTTGTGTCTGTTTTATTTGGCTTGCCATTATTATGTTACATCCAGCATTTATAAATTTCATTTCTTATTTTAAAGTAGATTTTGTAAAGCAGAATTCTATTAAAATGATTCAATTCCAGATTGACCCATCTTTTATATCATTTATTTTTGCCAGTAAAATTATATCCATTAGGACCATAGAAGAACACCACCACTAACCCCATCATTATGAACCCAAGTCATTGTTTAAATTGATCCGCAGTGCACACTAGCCATTTTGCTGCTGAGGAGACTAAATGGAACTAGCTTTGGGGTGCAGTAAGGTTAAAATATAGATAGATAGATAGATAGATAGATAGATAGATAGATAGATAGATAGATAGATAGATAGATAGATAGATA
>JANHFT010002742.1:106185-119186 GCA_032467955.1 Pseudoxenodon macrops | reverse complement strand
CGCACCAACATTTCCACCCTCTGTTAAGGGGGGGAAAGGTGCGTCTTATACTGCAAAATATACGGTACTTGCAACAGGGAGGGAGGGAGGGAGGAAGGAAGGAAGGAAGTCCTCTTTTTCTAACACACTATGTTACTCAGAAACAGAAAAACAGAAATCATGAAGAGCATTGCAAGATTGTGCAGTGATACAGATTCAATAGAAAAGGGGTGATTTGTAGTATCTATGTTTCCCAAGATCATGAGGGGCAGTGACATATATCCAAGAAAAGAAGCAAAGTTCAACCAGGATATCCCAATATGTGTCATACAAGCACTTAAGTAAGTCTCAAATCACCATCCCAGATATAATGGGATATAGGCTTCTAGGCATGTCAGCAAATAAACATATAGAAAAATTAATTTTATGAAAGATGCCTTTGAGAACAACACACTGTACACTAGAGCGTTATTTCCATGAAATCACAAAACAATTCCGCAATGTTTATTTCAACTCTGGCACAAGAAGAGTTGAAATAATGAAGAAGTAATAAAACTTTTTTAAAAATTCATTAACCGAAATAAAATTACAATTTGATGTCTAGTCATGTTTAACGGATAAATCTGAACATTTTAGATATTTCAATCTATGTTTGAATATCGAACACTTTTGGAATTATTACCTCACCTCAAGTCCTAAAAATCTCGGTGCTTAATCATTTAAACCAGCATTGATGATGATTTCTAACATACCAAACTAACCATGCTTGTTTTACTTTATTCACAACTCTACTTCTCATTGATCTCATACACAACAAATTCAGTTTTTGTATGTTTTCATTCTGACCGACAAAGCCATGTCAAAAGTACTATTAAAACCAAATTGTTCTCTCAATCTTCATAAGAACCCAAGAAATTAGAACACATAAAATGATCGTTCCTGTCAAATTGTGCTGTAAAGAAAAAGTCGAGGAAAAAAGTATAATTTTCTTTTTTCAGACATACCTGAAGTAACAGAATACAATGATGCACACCAAGAGTATGCTACAGACAGTCACTGAAATTAGCAGAGCCTTCTGGTGAATATTTCCCTTTGAAAAAGCTTAAATAAGAAAACAAAAGCTTTTATCAATCAGAGATCATGTTACTTATCATATTTAACTTCAGTTTGCACATATTTGTGAGAAGCAAGCAGGAAGGAATGATAAAATTAAGAACAGTGATGACATTAAAAATCGCAATACTCGGATGTAATTTATAAAGTTTCTCACATGAACCACTCTTATCCAGAACAGGAGCTGGAACAAAATTACATCGGTTCAAAGAATATGTCTGTCCTGAACATTTTGGATTCAACCACAGTTTTATAATAGGCTGAATCACCTTTAAATCTGGATTTCCTTGATAATTGCCCCATTCTCCTTTTTAATAGTTTTGGTGTTGCACAATTCTGTGATGGTAGCAAATGCAGAAGTGACCGATAAAGAAATGAAATACTGAAATATTTCATACTGAAATACTGTCCAATTAATATAGCAGCAGCAAAAAAAAAAATATAGATTTACTGTGATTTATTTATCTCTAATAGCCACCATCACAAATATGAATAGGAGATTATGGTCTCCGTTTCAAGTATACATTTCTTTATCTGTTAACTGCAAACTGATCCAGCATGCATCTGGCTGTTTGAGAGTAAGAGGATCTCTTTTGGTATTCTATAGAGCAAGACAAGATGAAGAGAAATAACACCATAAGCTGCAAGTCCTCTATCCTTATTGATCAGTCCTGGAATACGGCTATTGTATTTCGGATCTACCAGCGTGATACAACAAGGAGGTGCCTAGGGGACTCTTAGCTTTCTTATTAAGCACGTTTACTTCCAAGCTCTGATTTCATCTTCTATTTTGGCCCCCAAACAACATTTCCTTTCTGGTTTGCCTCTGATGGCAGAGGCAGACAAGGAATCTGTGTTCGGTTTGCATCACGTTTAATGTTTTAATTTTATAGTATCTACTACTAGCGTCGAGACCAAACAAGGCGGATGATTTTGAAATTTCTTTTACGAACCATATGAAAAAATAGCGTTTAGTGTCCATAGCAAAAAAATAAAGTTGTAAAATTGAGCAGAACTTAAATGTATCTTGTCTTTTTGTGTACACTGAGAGCACATGCACCAAAGACAAATTCCTTGTGTGTCCAATCACTCTTGGCCAATAAAGAATTCTATTCTATTCTATTCTATTCTATTCTAAAGTCCCAACTGTAAATCAAGGTCGTAAGTCAAAGACTACATTCCTATATCTCCTGGCACTCAAACCTATGAAAGACTACTATCCTGCAGTGTCCTAGAGCAGGGGTCTTCAACCTTGGCAACTTTAATATTTGTGGACTTCAATTCCACAAGTCTTAAAGTTGCCAAGGTTGGAAACCCTTGTCCTAGAGCTTGCACAAGTTGAGCTGTGCGTGTTACACACTGGCCCATTTCTCACACAATTCAAGCTGCGTGCACGTGCACACCGGCTCATTGCTCACGTACCCCAGTTCCAAATAGGCCACGGCCCAGTAGCGGGCCACGGCCTGGGGATTGGGGACACCTGCCCTAGAGAGAAGCAGCCATGTGGAGCATATGTGGGTCATCTCATGTCCTCTTTTCTGGGGAGGTTCTGAAGAACCAGTTTATTCCCTGATTTGTTTTGTCCTTGCTACAGTTACCAGCTCTGCTTTCAGGGAAATGTCTTCCATTTGCCATGCCTCTCCTTGAAGTCGGTTTGAATATTTCTGAGATAGATTCTATGCCACCTCCTGTAAAAATCTATCTAAAGAGACCTCTCTACGTTTCAGAAATACCGACTCTTTTCCAACTAATTTTCTTCATTCACAAACTAGAAGGCGTTCAGGTTTACTACGGCTGCAGTCTAAGTCTGCGATGAAAGCCTATCAAACTCAATTTCGTGTCCCCACTTATTTCATCGCCAGCCTGAGAGGCAGACATAGTGGCACCACCATTTCTGTTTGCAAGAGCATAAAATCAGTAAAAACATTTTTTTTTATCTGTTCAGCCTGAAACCTGCTTTTTTCACTTCCAATATTTTTATTCTTTCCAACATTATAATGGGAATTAACTGTTTTCCCTGCTTGTCTAATAAGCATCCTGCCTAACCATTATAGGGCCTTCTTGTTCTTACAAGGACATCTCATTTTACTGCGTAGGAAAGCTGTTTAAAATGAGGAACATTGAGTGGGGGTAAATGTTCTGTTTTTATCTTGTTTCCAGTAAATTAAGATCTTTTTTTTTTTTGCCTTTGTGTTTGGTTAGCTTTCACTCTGACATATCCATGTCAGTGGTGGGTTTCACTTATCTTTGCTACTGGTTTGGAGATGTGTGTGTGCGTGCACATGCACCACCGCTACTACCGGTTCGCCTGAACCAGGTCGAACAGGTAGAAACCCACCACTGATCCATGTATACACATTTCTTTCATATTTAGAAAACGATCGTTTCCATTGCTAGCACATGAGAAATGGTACTTTTCCTACCATCTCTTCTGCATCTGAGTTAATTTGTAGCTTAAGGAACCTACTACTAGAGGATTTATTTAGACTGTGCTTTCCTTTGAGATACGTTTTCCAGATCAGAAACAACTAATTTTCACATGACAAGTGAAAAATGTTAAACCGATTTTGGAATGGTTGTTTCCTATTAAAGAAAAACCTTGAGCTGGAAATTTAAATTCTGGATTTTCAAAATAATAAATTAGAAAATTTTTGGACAGCTGACAATTGATAAATCAAAACTGTTCAAAAGTTTTGAACTGAAGGCGAAAAACAACCCTATGGACAAACCGAAAGTTCAGGAATGGACTTCCGGTTTGACTGTTGGGCCGTTTTTCACCGTCCGGAGGCTTCAGGAAGCTTCCCTGAAGCTTCTGGAGGGTAAAAAACGGCCCTACGGGAAGTCCGTTCCCAAACTTCCAGTTTGCCCGTTGGGCCATTTTTCACCCTCCGGAGGCTTCCCTAAAAACTCCTGAACCCTCCGGATGGTGAAAAACGGTCGAAAATCAAGGCTGAAAATCATCTGGCCAGCATGCGCAAACGCACTATAGCTAACAGGGCAATGCCTCACATACCCTCAAAAATGGATCCATGTGCCATCTGTGGCACACCTACCATAGGTTCGCCATCACTGAGATAGCTTTTCCTGATTTCAGAGGAGCAGACTATTTAGGAAATCATATCTTAAGTTGAATGAAAAAGGGCAACATACAAAATGCTTACACTGTTGTATCATTGACAAACTTACACAGTCTTTTTTCAAAAATAGATATGTGTTAGATGTTAGGATTAGTAATCTTTGTTACCTGGATGTTCTAATGGTGGCAGAGTAGGGTGAAGATCTTTATTACAGAAATCCTGATCTGTGCAGCACGCAATTAATCTCCTTGGTTGAGACAATGGAGTGTCCTGTAATAATTATAGATAAGGTTTATATAAAATAGCTATGAAACAGTTCATCACAATTTTAAACTATAAGGAAACACGTAAAGAAAATGTTTGTGCATGCAAACAATTCAAGGTGCTCGTCTTAAAAAAAATAAGAGTTCACCTATTTCAATACAGATGCAATGTATAACTCAGGTTGCTTATCATTATCAAACTCTTTTGGATATTTTTCTTCATGTGCAGTTTAATTCCAAAACTTATGAGAAAATGTAAATAAACACATTAGGATTTGGTTTTGTTTTAAAAACCAAGGCCCTGAATTTAGTGAATATCTTACTGATGCAAAATTGGTATTTACGACTAGACGCAACGTACTGCAGTTACCTGCTTGTGATTTGCTACCTTTTCCCCCCCAGCAAAAATCATCCATTGGAGAAGTTGAGATTTGTTTAAGGATTGACAAAAATTGTTATAAAACTAGGTCCAACTCAAGTTACAACTGCAAACACTTAGGATAGAAATTCCAGTTCCAATTGTGGACATAAGTTAAAGACCATTTACTTAGTGACTGAAGTTAAAACGGCTATAAGTCACTGAAAAAAGTGACATGACCATTTTTCACATGTACAAGTCACGTGGTTACATGACCAACATTCAGATGCTTGGCAACTGGCATGTATGCACGACAGTGGCAGTCAAAGGAGAAGCCAGATTTACCTAACAACCATGTTACTAACTTAAAAACGGCAGTGATTTGTTTAATAACTATTGCAAGAAAGGTTTTTAAATGGGGCAAAATTCACTTAAGAACTATCTTGCTCAGCAACGGAAATGTAAGTCCGTAGTAAGTCGAAGACTACTCTACTCAAACTTTCTTAACAGTTACTACTTTTACAATTCTGAATCAGTCTTTCCTTAGCATTGTTAGAATATTTCTGCTGTTCATATTAATGGCAAAAATATTCTCAATTTGTTTCTTTGACCTTATAAAAATAACGTAGAACATTAATATTTTAATTCCCGACAATATTCAAACCGATTCTGAAAGTTCAGGTTGAGGTTCACAACATTTTCTTACTCGGCATTGGAAGTCAGAACCTTCTAAGCCTATGCAGCCTGTAGTAAAACTCTGTCCTCCCGTATCTTCATCTTCCACCATTGCAAAACAATAGCCATCCGTGCTGAATGCAAGAGAAAGAGAAAGATAATTTCACTTAGCCTTTAATATTCATGATTCTCATAAGCATCGTTCATAATTCATGGAGCATCTGAACCTGGAAATCATTCAATTAACTGCAGTAAACATTTGTTAGAAACCAAATGGATGCTCTGTGGCTAGTCATTCTTTGCAGAAAAATCGCTTTTTCTCCAAAAATCTGGTACTTCTAATATTTGGGAGCTATTTTCCACTGGTGTTTGACTAGAAAAGCACAAGGAAGGCCAAATGTGCAACACTTGATGACTTCTAATGATTATTACGATATTCAATTATTTGACAAACTGTTATTATGAGCTTTCTGTTGATGACTTCTCCTCATTCTTACTGCTCTGGGGATTACCAGGGAAACAGATCAGAAAGAGGTTGGACCAATGCACAAGCTGTGCCTTGCTTGCTATGGTTTGTTCATCCTTAACTTTGGCTGAGAATATTGCAAAAAACCACAGCCAACTTATCAGAGCAAGGAAAATCAGCTTTCCAATCTAGACTGTGGGTTCAATTTGCTAAGGAAGAATTGGAATATCACCAGCCAGAGCTGCCTATCACAAAGCAAAAGTGATGGATGGAGAGCTAAAATGTTTGGGTTTCAACAAGCTGTACAATTATGCAAACTACATGGGGCTCTGATATTCTTTTTTTAAAAAATCTTTTTGGTGGAGGATTTCCCCCCCCAGTTTATGTTAAGCTTACATTATGTTTTATAACTACCGCGCTACAATACGGTTTCCTGCTTCCAAATGTGAGGAAGTCGCATCACTGTTTTTTTGGCAAACAGTCTGATTTCTAATATGTTGTTATGACTGTCCTGGAATTCAGGATGAAAGATGCAACATTTCACTACATTAGAAAGAGGCTCTAATTGAGCCAGTTAAGGTATTAATCAAGACTCCCTGAACTGAAAGCAAATAAATACCCACCCTGGCACTTCCTTTCCTGAGGAGCCTAACTTTTGTGTCGACATTCTAATCTTATTAAAAAACTAGGATGCGCTACGAAGTCAAAATAAGGAAACTGAGATTTTAAAAAAAAAGCTTTCCAACAATATGAAAACAAAGTAAGACAAGACGAATAATTAAGAAAGCAGAAATGAAATGAAATATATTGTGCTCTATGGTCAATAGTAATTTTTTAATAGCCAAAGTAAACATCTGGGGCAGAGGTGGGTTCCTACTTGTTCGGACCGGTTCTACCGAGTAGGTAGTAGGCCGCTGGTGGCGTCACAGAGCCGGTTTTGCTACGTGGGCGCCACCATCATTTTTTTTTGAGGGGAATTTTTTTTTTGAATTTTTGGGGGATTTCTTTTCTTCTACGCATGCGCAAAAGCCGAGTTTCCAGCACTGTGCATGCATGGCCATCTTGTTTTCAGCCTTTTTTGGGGGGAATTTTCAGGGCTTTTTTCTACTCTGCATGCGCGCGCACGCGCACGAGGCACACCAACGAGGCACAGGAGGCAGCAAACCGGCGTTAAGGTAAGTTAGAACGCACCCCTGATCTGGAAAAAAAAAAACATGTAATAGAATTACAAACCCTGAAAATAGAAGGCAAAGTTATAATTAAAGATTACCTAGCCCACGGTGTAATTTTAACTAAGGTGTTTACTAAATGTAAAAAAAAGGGATAAAGCCCAGAAGCTTTTCATCTGTTTAAGCAATATCATCATCCAGTTTCCATTCACAAGTTGTGATATCACATCTTAAATATTGATCATGATTAAAGAATTTGGAAGATATATTTTTTTTAAATCTCCAAAGGTTTTTCAATTCCAATCCCTAGAGGATAACATATATGATTCTTTTCCACGCTGAGTTAGCAAAGAGAACCTTTTCAATGGAATCAGTTTGAGTAACACAGAGAACCTTGAAACAATAAAATAACTGTCATTTCTTTTCTATTTAATCCACCTTTTTTCTTTTGTTCTCGCCTTCTCTCTCTGCCATCTGTTTTTGCTCTTTCTTCTTTCCTTCCCCCTCCCTCCCTACTCCATGGCCTTTTTTTCCTTTTTTTCCACCAACTGGTTTCCACTTCAAGCAAAGATTTTCAAAGCTCACCGTTCTTTTTTGCACTGACCCCGATCAAGCAAATTGAAACTTCATCCTCCTGGAGACACATTTTGAAAACTGTGAAGTCTCTTTTTCATAGGAATCTTTGGGACTGAGTGAGGCAGAATCTAAAGTGGGCAGCTGTTGCAAGCTACTGAAATTTTAGCCACGTGCAACAGATACACTACTACTGATATAGGCTTTAAATACCATATTTTTCAATATATACATATTCTTCAAACGTACCACATAGCCCCTGGATACGGTATGATAATTTGTAACTATAAGATGCTAAACATCCTTGCTTTAATTTTCAGAAATACATATATTCCCTCAAGTAGAAGAAGTTTAATTTGATAGTGATTACATTTAAACAGAACTATGCCCTGAAGAAATGTTTATTCCATTTATCTCAGAAGTCTGTGCATAAGCCCTAAATTCAGTTTAAAACTTGTTTTGACGCAATCCTTCTAAACTGAGAAGCCCTTACAACACTATCTACATATTTATTTGGCACGAGGAATTACTCTTTTAAACTGCAATAAATCTACTAAATCAATACACCCAAGTTAGAATAGTGAAATCTATGGTAAATAGATTTCACTACTGAAAGGCTTTGTAGCCACTTTGAAGGCTACAAAATCCATACGAAAGAAGCCCATTGTGTCAAAACATTCCTTGTGTATAAATTAATTTATGTACAGTTTATTACTGGGTCACATGTCTTCTATGTAGTATAGACAAAGAAACCAATAGGACAGAGAAGATCAGTTTTTTTTATTTTGGGCATATAAAAAAGCAGAAAGTGGGTTCAAGGTAGAAAAAAGGGTTAAATACATTGGGGTTACATTGATGAATATAAACTCTAAATTGTTTCAAAACAATTTTGTATCTGCATGGAATGATATTAAACATGAGATAACTTGCAATTATCCTCATTGGGCAGAATCTATGTAAATAAGATGAATATTTTACCAAAGACGTTGTTTTTATTTCAGAGTTTACCAATATCAACAATGGCAAAAGGATATTTCTACATTTATATGGCAAGGGCAAAAAAAAACCCAAGAGTTAGATATAAACCTGCAAGATGCTAAAGAAAGAAGAGGTTTGAGATTACTAGATTTGAAACAGCAGATGCCTGCTGTTTAATCTGGATGAATGATTCCCTAAACCAAGAATTAGAGGTCATAAACTACGATTAAGACAGCAAGCCTACTTATTGTAAAGTAAATGATAAGGTAAAAATAAATGTTGATTTTAAGAATCAGTTTGTTAGACCTGCAGTCCCAAGAGTTTGAAAGAGATATAAAAAAGGTTCTCTAAAAAGATACTTCTTTGGGTGTCGTCTTAAAAAGCCTTTTTTAGAAAAGAAATGGTAAGACCAGACAGGTAATTTATCCCTTTTTAAGGAACAGTGGAAATCATGGCTAACAGGCCCTGCAGAATTTCATGTACCCATTCCTGGATCATGAGGATCTACTCTTCTTTTGCTTTATTCCGGGTTTTTTTCTTATTTATGTCTGATTTTTTTAATATTGTGATATGGTTTTGTTATTTTACTTGTAAGCCTCCCAGAGTCACTTTATGTGAGATGGACGGCTGCATAAAAGAGTTAACAAGAGTCCAGGTAAAATAGCTCAGTATCTGAGATTTGATAAAATATACACTCTTAATTTTACAAAATAAGGTCCCTTGTCAATTAAAATGACAAAAATCTTCAATTTAATTTGGATTTATCTACTGTACCTTTCTCTTCCCTTTTTCTTTAAAAAACCACAAATACCACTTTCTCTTTTTATTTGTAAATACCTGAAGATCCAGTTAAGTCTTTGACAGGGCAATTCAATAAATCAACGAAAGCAGCAGATTTGAATGCCATAGCATTTGATTAGATTATCCAAAATGAGATTTTTTTTAAATCTCAATGGTGGGTTCCTACCGGTTCTATCTGATTCTATAGAACTGGTAGTAACTTGGTGATGATGTCACGGAGCCAGTCCTGTCGGTGTCTCCATGGATGCTGCCATCTTGAATTTTGCTTCTGCACATGCGTAGAAGCTAGCTTTTTGCTTCTGCGCTTGCACATGCACAGAAGTTAGTTTTCAATTGCTGCGTACACATGTGCGCTTTGTGCGCGCACATGCAGCACAACCCTGAGCGAGCTGGCAGCAAAAATATCTGAAACCCACCTCTGTTCAGAAGTTTCTCTTATGGTGGAGCTACACATGCTGGCTGAGAATTCTAGGAATTATAAAAAAGAAACCAAGCTCGTGAAAGCTTGGATATCAGAGATTATGAGTAATCACAAACTGGGAACAGAAAATAAATATTTACTAGTTGTACCCTATTGCCAGAAGACCAGAGATTTCAGTCATCCTGAGTTTATTTTGCTGACAATGTTTTATAATGGAAATGTAATTCCAGGTGTCAAACACTAATGCAACTGTTTTGTAGGAATAAACTGTTCACACAAAGTTGTCTTCCTTGTTTACCCACATCCCATTATTAATTAGAGGAATCTAATTTAAAAAGGGGGCAAAGTATCTTCTCTGTTGTGGTTGTTAATACCTGTACAGAAAATCACCCACAAATGTATGGAAATATGCTGTCCCACTTTACTGCATTCCTCAGACATAACAGGGTAGCCTTCTCAAATCTGAATACCTGTAAGGTGTGTAGTCTAACTCTTAGAATTGTCTGGTTAGCATGACTATTGTTTAAAAAATCTGGGAGTTAGACTTTCACACTGTCGAAGCATGTCATAATTGGAGAAGGTTTTCGTATGCTGTTGCTCACATTAGCAAAAGATGTTAATGAGCTAAATAGGTGACTACATTGTGACACTTCCCAGATCACAGATGGCTCTTACGAATTTGAATAAAACATAAAAATATCTCCATTGCTTAATAGAGAATTAGCATGTCGGAAATAATGTTTCCTTCACCAACTTCACTTTGGTCGTTATTGGTATTTGTTTCCACTTATATGCAAATATAGTATGCCCCAAGAATGTGATTACTTGGGCACTGATCATGTGCATCCATAGGAGTAGGAAAATATCAATCTAATGTAGAGAAAATTTAAAGAGTGAAAACAAGATGTGAGTAACAGTCACTGAGAAGAGAAAAAGTTTTCACTTACAAAGACAAAAAAGACAAACACTTCCAACATGTTGTGCCTGATGATTCGTGTCACCACAATTGGTTTTCAGTGATGTCCAGAACACCTTTTCAAAATGTGCCAAATGTGCATGTAGCTGTAATGGTCCATATACTGTACTATTATTACCTTCATATATTTGTCACGGCTTAGGATGCCAATGCAAATAAATGTGCCATTGTATGAACAACGGACAGGCGGTATGAATATCGCTTTATAGCCCCATTGAATTCCTACAGAGCGCTTATAAGCAACAGGAACAGAGCTTTTTTTCCCCCCCTTCAGAATGAGCCTAGAGGGATCTTTGAAATTTGCTGTTTCATGAACTGAAGATGAATTTTTATAAGTTTAAAAAATAAATAGAAAATAAATGAGAAACCCTGTATAAACAAAAGGAGCCTATATAACCAGTTCTGTCTTCTCTCCTTTTATATTTAGATTTTGTATAGGCAAAATTGACAAAGCACCACTCATATCTTAAAGTCAAACATTACATCCGCTGAACTGCTAGTACCTTTGGAAGAGGATTACCTCATTGAAATAAAAGCTGTAAGTGATGGGGAGATGGAAGCAGCAGTGAAGAAATTCCAATTCCAATCCAGTCAAGTGAGTTCTCTCTCCCTGCTCCTCCATCCCACTATCCCTCCCTCCCAAATGATCACTGTAGACCTTGAGTGCTGGAAACAGACATATTCTATTTTAGTAAGGCACAGAGGTGGATTCTAAATCTTCTTACTGCCGGTTTACTCAGGGTTGCGTCTCGGACGGGCATGCAAAGCGCGCGGACGTGCAACAGTCAAAAATTTGCTTCTGCTCATGAGTAGAAGCAAAATCTAAGATGGTGGCATCCACAGAGCCATCAACAGAACCGGCTCCATGACGTCACCATGGAGTTACTACCTACCCTATAAAACCAAATAGAACTGGTAGGAACCCACCTCTGGTAAGGCAACATCTTAATAGGCAGCTAAGTAAATATAGGGACCATGCACTGGTTAGTAAAGGGAAAAGCATTTGATCTATAAAAGAGCATTTGGATTTCCTCAGTGGTTGGGGTGTAAAGCTCTGCAGTTTGCTGATATAAATGAAACCTGCAGCTGTGTGGAAATTTGTACTGCACTGAAATCAGACTTCAACACAATTCTCTTCATTATTTACTATTTTAGAACAGCTTAAAATATACCAAGTTTGATAGATAGGTTAAACTATGTAATATCCCTACCTGCAGGCTCACAATCAGCTGAAAATGAAAGACAAAAAGGGGAAGGAAAGGGAAGAAAGGACATTTTTAATCAAGACCTTGTATGAGTGTCTGCATGCATTTACTGCCGCATAATGACATTTGTGAAGTAAATTCCATTTAAAAGCATTTGTAAAGCTGAAAAGAACATTATAAAGGGGCAACATATGATTTTTAGAAATCAAGAATTAGATTAGAGAGGGGGGAAGCAAGTGTGTGAGAGTAAATCACTAGGAGAATTACTATGTCATCCATGCTTTGAGCAACCTACAAACTTTACTTCTTAATACCTCTTTACTTGTTAATAATACAAACTGCAATTTGTTCCATAATATGGACACATTATGGACAGAGGCAGATTGGCCTCTGATATAAAAACCATCCACATCTCGACCTACAACAGGTATCTCCTGGATGATCCAAGTGGATAGGGCAGATATGGAGCAAGAGCAAAAGTAAGATAAGAACCTTACACCTTCATAAGAAAAGGTATAAAATAAATGTTGAGAGCAGGAAATTCTCTCACAATAAGAAGCATATTCATTATAATGGATTATATTGTAATTCTCATGATTTTGTTTCACGTGCACCATACAGAGGCCTAATGACTGGGACAATATATAAAGGTTATATATATATATATATATATATATAAATAAATGTAAAATTGCATATATGCTTGAAGAGAGAAGCGCAGTCTACATGAATGTCATGATGTAATAATTTTATCAGTGATATCTACATGTATAAAGCAGACGTTTGTTCTGAATTTAATTTTAACATTTATTCAATATGTTCCTGAACCTAGAGCTAGCAGATTTATGCTGCAAAATGTGTTAATTAGGTGTCAGCAAAGTCCAGTAGTCCTATTCAAATTTTGACAGGATGGGTTCCCTTTCAAACATCATTGTCAACTGAATGCA
>JANHFT010002742.1:68053-82122 GCA_032467955.1 Pseudoxenodon macrops | reverse complement strand
AGTCAGAGGTGGTATTTACCAGTTCTCCGAACTACTCAAAATTTCCGCTACCGGTTCTCCAGAACTGGTCAGAACCTTCTAAAACCCACATCTGAACTGCAGTGAGTATTTTGCCCTTTGTTTCCCCCCCTTTTCTGTTGCACTGCTTAGCAAAACATTCAAAACCACAGAGACTGTTTTTCAGTATGCATTGCTCATCCTTCTATCCAAGGGACTAGGAGTGAAAGGTAAATCTTGTCATTTTCACTAATAGCCTTGTAAAGACAAAATGTTATATAGCAATTGTATCACATCTTTAATTAGCTCTTTAAAGCCCTTCACTTATCGAACATGGGATTTAAAAGCTCAACCACAAAGCCAAAGTGCATATTCATTCAAAAGCTGCAGCTAAGACATATGCAGCCACTAGAAGTTAAAAGCACAGAATTAAAAGCACAGAATTGGAAAGGAAATTTGCAAGCTCTGGGAGAAGAGGTTTAATTTTTAAAACAATGTGTCAATGTGCACAAGTGTATATTTCTCGTAGAAAAATGGAAGTAATTATACTTATGTTATTAAATAGGCTAGAATTAATATTGCAATATTAGAATTCAGCTTAAATAATATCTGATAGGCAGAAAGGCACTTTAATAACAAAGAGGAAGAAAATGCTTCCTGGAGTTTTACAAATTAGGAGGGAAGATATGCATATAAACTACCTATTTTAATATAACTATAAAATGGAACAAATGGATTAAACAAAGTAACAAAAAGAATAAAATAACTTTTTATACATGTATTATTTTCCACTTACATTGTTGCATTTGAAGGTATTCATATGTTGCAAAACAGAATGTAACATCCTGCTACTACTAAAATTATGGTTAAAATAATTTTAAAAGTTGAGTTGTTCAGATTCAGGTCAATCTATTTTCCCCCACATAACTTCCACAACTACTTCTGAAAGTGGATAGAAATTAGCAATGTAATCATCATCATCAATGAATGAAAATGCTATACTCCTGTAGATGTTTCTTGTTTCATCCTAGGTGAAAGTTGGACTGTAGCTTCAGTGTTGTCTGAGAAAGATCATAAAATACACAATTTGTGTAGGAATAAATGCTTAGACAATTTCAAGAATCAAAGCATGAAATAGATGCTGAGTAGCTCCAGGTGTTTCCCAAGCTGTAAATGGGAAACAACTTAAGTTTTTATGAAAAAGGGAACTTAAGCTTTTATAGCTGATTCATTATGACATAGCCTTCAACTTTCAAACAACCTAAGCTCAATTAAGTTAACCTTACTGAAGATATAAGTTGTATAACACTTACAGAACTATTATGAACATTGTCTCTCTTATCTGCTATGTTTTAATTGGAATGAGCACAAGGGGCGGGATCCTACTGACTTTACAACCAGTTTGCTGAGCGTGCGCACAGAGTTTAGAGACAATTGAACTACCACGTTGAAAACAAGGAAAGGGGGAATGTAGTTACTTTGCATTCAACATTGACTTCTATTCTGCAGAAATATATATATATATATATAGCTCAGGCTGGGGACTGTGGAGTCCTTGATGCTCTTGGTTGATTGTTTGCAGATGCTTTATTACCAGACTAGGTAACATCACCAGTGTCAGTGAGTGAGGAATTTGGTATAGTAGCTTGCCCTGCCAGTGTTGTTGTTTACTGTGATTTCTTCTTAGTAATTCCCTGATTAGGATATTGCTTTCTTGCCTAGTATAATCCCTGCTATGTGTGTGTTAGATGCTGGTCTTTTTGTCCCTTTCTTAAGTTTTTTATTGTCTGTTTTGAACAGTCTGTAAATGTGGTTTATCCCTATGTGTCTATTGATGGATTATTTGTCTAAATGCCAAGCTTCCAGAAAAGTTTTTTTTCTCTAAGCACTTTGTCTGAAATGAGTATATTACTATTAATATACTAGAAGTATATTAGGAGGTTCATCATCAACTCAAGCAGTGGAACAGAGATAGGAATCGGGCTCATATTTTTGGCTTTTATACTGGTTTTACTTCTGTCCTTACAGTTGCACTAGCAGACAATCGAAGAAATTCACAGAGTTGTTATTGAATTTCATCACACAAGGTATGGTGCATAACTTGAAGCAGGGGGGGGGGGTATTCACTTACTTTCCCTACCGGTTCGCAAAGGTGAGTGTGTGCTTTGCTCACACGTGCCAGATTCATGCATGTGCATGGCCTTCAGTGCATGCACTTTGCTCGCACGTGTGCTTTGCACACATGCATGTGGCTTGAAAACGTGCTAAGTAGGACGGCATAGCGCCACGGCGGCTGGGCAGCCTCACCCGCAAGCCGCTACTACCGGTTTGAGTGAACCGGTCTGAATTGGTTGAATACCCCCTCTGTCTTGAAGTATACATTTTAAATGTATTTCAACCACATAAATTCATTCTTTGATTAAGTTTATTTATTGTCCCTGGTCTTCATTTATTCCATTCTCCAAACACACTATTTTGTATCTTTAGATTGTAGAGGTTGAGGTTGATGCACATCACAAATGGCATTCTGTAGAAATGCCCTCTTCAAAGCTCATGCTTTGAGCTGTCATCAGATAAATAACCAACAAATTATTGGCCATAAAACATGAAGTTGGAATTCAGGTTGGATTATGCCAAATTATAGGAATTTCCAGCTACGTCTCACTTTATGTTTTTTGCATTGCTTTACAGAAGTATTGCAAAGTCACCCAAAAGACAAATTACAGCAGTTTTACTAGCAAGAAACAGTCATTGGCTCAAAGTAAACCTAAATAAACAAATCCCAGTTGGCTTGGCTAAAATATTAGAGGTTTGTGCAATATATGGTTTGGATAGGCTAAATGAGGCAGAAGAATGAGATACACAGAAAAAGTAATTACGCAGGAAGAGTGCGTTTAAGCTTGCACAGAAATGGGGAACTGCTTTTTCTGCATTCAAATGCACTGAATTATAATGGATTATCTTTTGCTCAGATGTTCACTTATGTTCAAAACCTGGCCTAATGCTCAAAGTTTATACATTATCGAATTTTATCAAACAGTTCGAAAGCCTAACTGCCAAGGCAACTTTACTCCTACGTCCCAAGAAAATAAACACATGTTCTTGAAGAACACAGAAGCTACAATTGATCCAGAATGTAGCAGTATGGGCAATTTTGGGTGTTGCACGATGCACTGATGTATATAATCTGTGACGCACAAGCTGATTAGCTTCCAATAGGCCTGCAGGTATAATTCAAAGCGTTTGTTGTGAACTATAAAACCCTGCATGCAACAGGGTTACTTCTGGGACCACCCATCTTCAATTGTCTCTGCTCATCACACCAGAAATGTTCCAGCACCCATCTATTAAACTGTGTCATCTTATGAGATCTAGGAGTTGTGTTTTGTCTGTCACTGGACCTGCCCTCGTGGAACCTCATTTCCCTCCCCCTCCAGATTCAGATGGCCCCAACTTGTCACAGCCAACTCGCTGCAGTCAACTCGGCACACCCAACCTGCCACGGCTGGGTCGTTCCCTCACCATCTCTAGGATGGCCCCTAGAAAGATAATGGGAGTGCTCTATATATTCAGGGACATGAAAGTAATAGCCATTTTAACCAATGTAGAAGAGTGATTTGAGGATAAAAGCAGACTGAGATATACAGTTGAGAAGAAAGAAAGAAAGAAAGAAAGAAAGAAAGAAAGAAAGAAAGAAAAAGAAAGAAAAAAGAAAGAAAGAAAGAAAGAAAGAAAGAAAGAAAGAAAGAAAGAAAGAAAGAACACAAGATCCTGATTTCTTTCCTCCCCAATGATGTGCTCAACTCAGGAAGCTACATATCACCTAAAAGTACAGCTTGGAGAAACAAAGTTCAGGGGAAAATAATGAGTGGAGATATATATATCTCACTGTACTTACGCTACCTTGAAACATGCCCTTCGAATGCTACTGGTTTTCTTCTCTTCTGCTGACCCCAGAACACCTCGGATTATTGTCTCCATGAGTTGAGATATGCAAAACATATCACAGCTTTAACCTTCTAAATATTTTCTCTACAGGATATGCACTATCTGCCAAAGACTGGAAGGACCAACCAAAGTGTTAGCTTCCTCCTCCCCAAGAAAGTTAAATGTTTGCGGTTTTAGGATAATTTACATTCTTTCCAAGTAATCCACCAACATGACATCAATCTTACACAAAACAACATATTTATTGGAGTGTTGCGGAAGACCACAACCGAGAAAGGAAGATAAGCTTTTCAGATAATATAATGAGAGACCAGCTTCCATTTAACTCTAAATAAATCAGGTTAAAGTATCCACTTAATACAGTCCTTTAGAAGTGATTATAAAAATATAGTAATAAACTTTTTCAAACGTTGCCAGACAGTTAAAATGAGGGAGCCTGGAATATTAGATTATAGATTTGCATTTAGGGATCTGTTACCTTCATTTTGGTAAACAACCCAGTTATGGGTGGTATGCTGTAAGTAATAAACGTAATTATTATAAAATATTAATTGCTCTGACCTATGGCAAAATGTGAAAAAGCACATCCTAATTAGGAAGTTGTCTTGGAATACTACATCTTTTTCACAGCAAAAAAGGGAAAGGCAATGTAAAACAATACCAAGTTTTGGGAGATTTCTCCAAGGGATGATAGATACAGTTGGCAAGATCTATCAGGAGGAGGAGGTGAAGGTGTCCCTGAGAATTTTACTCTGCTAGTCATTGCCAACTATAGGGAGTGATGTTCACCTCCATTTTAAGGCCACTGACCCAGTGCTGTCCAAAGACATTTCTGCAGTCATATGGCCAGGATGATGTCACGGAGCGTTGTTACTTTCACATTGAAGTGGTACCTATTATCTACTGGAAATTGCATGCTTTCAAACTGCTAGTTGGCAAGATTATCCTTGTGGATAAATAAGGGAACTCTGGGTTCATACCAGGATAATAAATCAGATTAATTAGTGACATATTTTTACTATCCCAGTTTGTTAGCTACTATTAAACAGGAGATTCCTGATTTGGATGTCAAAGGAGAAATTTTAATTTAATATACCAAATACGTCTGAATCCCTAAAGCACAATTCATGCAACTCTGAATATTAATCCAACCTGATTTTTTTTCTCATGTACATCCTTATATCTACTTAGCCCAGATTTTCAGATCACTTCCCCAAATTTAGTAGCCTTAGTAATATTTGAGTTGCACATCTCAAAATGTTCCACTAGCAGTTCCAATGATGATCATAATACAGAGAACTATCTTTGTCGTTATTAAATAAAAAGTATGCATTTAGTTTGCGGAATTACTTTTTTAAATTTCCAAATAGAATTATTTAGGAATAGTAAGTTTAAGGAAGGAGCAGCTGTAAGACACTGGATTGTTTTAACTGATCCCCAACCCCAAAACACAGCCCATAATAAGATTTTCATAATCCAAATCAAGGCAATTTTTACTTGCCTCTATGTCCACTGAGTTTACCTGGACTAAATTAAGAATCATATTTTGCTTAAATAGTTCTTTAAGTAGCCAAATTAGTTTGTGTAATTGTATGCAACAGATGAGAATCATCAGATAGTGTTTTAGAACCACTGTAAAAAGTCTAGCTCTTGTCATAGAGAAATTCAGAATAATTTATGGTTGCTCCTAAACAGAGATGGGCACCTTCCCTTGGTAAAGGGCTAAATCAGGTTTATATGGCATGATAACAGATGCCTTCTAAAATTGAGTGAGAGAAGAACCCAATTTTTAAGATATATTAAAGTCCCCACAAGGAATAGAAAAAACACCTCAGTCACTTGCCAAATCCATTTTGACCTTTACCATCCCCAAACACCAACAATCTTAATCGATTTAATCTTACAATATGTACTAGTTTAATTTTACCGGGTGTACAGGTTTTCCTTATGAATATATATTTAAACAGAATTACCATCTGTGCTTTTAGTTATGTGACCTATTTTTGGAATGATTTTAAGGATGGCTAAAATAGATGTGCTGTATAAACCCTGTGACCCCTTTACTAGCATCAAACCAAACTGTCTTTGCTTTGGAGAAAAGCATCTGGGTAAACAGGAAAAAGTGAGATAAAGTACAGCAACTGTGAACAACAAAACAAATCCAAAAGAGAGTGCCACTAATCACCTCCTCCGAAAGTCACTTCAGAAGAGTAAGTTTGCACGTAGTACTGAAAAAGTACTGAAGCAGTAACCTGGCTCTTAACACTTCTTCAACTTAAGTTCAAAGAGAGGGGGAAGAAACTGGTTAAGTTATATGACTATGTCTTCAACAGCCCAACTGAACTAAATAGGTTATCCACAAGCTGATCATTATATTTTCAGAGCCTTTCCCAAGTATTTAAAATCAATTCTGACCTCATAATCTGAAACTTAGGGTTTTTTCATGCCTAAGGATACTAAGTTGTATTTACCTGTAAGTTCCTCATAAATTATTTCTGTGAATTAGTGCGTAAAATATAGCTGTGTGTCTGAGAGACAGTGCTATCTAGTGGTTACAGCGCCTGTCTAGAAAGCAGAAGATCATGAATTCAAGTTCTGCCTTAGCCATGAAAACCAGCTGGGTGACTTTGGGCCAGTCAGTCGCTTTCAGTCCAACCCTACCTTACAGGGCTGTTGTGAGGAAAAGAAAAGGAAGGTATGTTGGATATGTTCATCACTTTTTTGTTATTTATAAAAATAATAAAAATGGGATACAAATAAATAAATAAAAACTACAAATTATGTCTACATCTGCTATTCCAGGCATGACCCCATTCTTCTGTATTTGTGAAGCTCTTCTCTGAATTTAGAACTGTTATTGATTAGTGTTCTAAATGATTCAAGAATTTTCAAAGCTTTTTCTTCAGAATTTGTACTGAAAATGATAGGGGAGTTAAAAAACAAAACAAAGCAACTTTCGAGTAAGGCAAATTCTCATGATGACATAAACCGAAACTGAGCTACCATATCTTTGTTTTATTCAAATAGATCTTATTTTAGCTACCTGCAATATACACGGATGTTTTTTTTTATTCTTCATTTATAAATAAAAAGAAACAGAACCTTTAGAAAGAAAATTCTTCATTCTACAATGACGGTCTTTTGCTAAACTACTCATATGCTGGAGATATATGAATAGATCTCCCAAACATTTTAGGTTCAGGAAGACGCCTGAATCATAACTGGATTAGAATCTATTAAGCACTTCCCTCCTCCTTTATTTTCCCAATATAATTAAAACTCAACCAAATTATTACTTGATTTGTTACAGAAAGGTTACAACTATACATATTGTCTCTAATGAGACCAACAGAAGCTCAGAGATATCCACTTCAGTTGGGGAACTCGTGTGAAGGACAAACATCAACATACTCCATCCCATTTCCACTCTATCTGATTTCAAGGAAAATCCATATACATTTAGTTTCTTGTTTAGTTTGGCCTTGGGCAACATGTACACCAAGTGATTTTTAATCTTGTTGGAGATAAAACAGGATCATCCACTTTGAGATCAAAACAATCTCCTGTTCTAGGATGAGATATACAAATAAGTACATTTTTCTGAGTAAGAAAGATTTTATAATAATAATAATTTCGGCTTTGTAAGTACCAAGTTAGGGACAAGGTGGCTCAGTGGCTAAGATGCTGAGCTTGTCGATCAGAAAGGTCGGCAGTTCAACAGTTCGGATCCCTAGCGCCACATAACAGACTGAGCTCCCCTTACTTGTCCCAGCTTCTGCCAACCTAGCTGTTCGAAAGCATGTATAAATGCAAGTAGAAAAATAGGGACCACTTTGGTGGGAAGATAACAGCGTTCCGTGCGCCTTTGCCGCTAAGTCATGCCGGCCACATGACCACGGAGACATCTTTGGACAGTGCTGGCTCTTCGGCTTAGAAATGGAGATGAGTGCCTCCCCCTAGAGCCGGAAACGACTAGCACGCATGTGCAGGGGAACCTTTACCTTTACCTAAGTACCAAGCATATTTCTAAATGGCATCATTTGACTAAACATGGAAAGAGAACAATTTTACTGCTTTTATTTTTTTAAACCCGGAAATAGGTATCTCCATATAAGAAATGTAGAAGTGCCCTGCTCTCTGGAGGATCTAAATAATGGGTATGAATTCCATAGCCTTATTTCCCTGCAAAATACATGGATATTATTAATAATTGAAGTACAGATGAAAGTAAGATCTGTATATTTATGCTTTATGCTCAGACTCAGGAAAAGGAAACGAAAGAAACAATTTTTAGTTCAGACTCTGTATTCCTATTTGTTTTAGTTTTGCTCAAGTTTCCCATTTTTAATATTCTAATCAAAAAACAATATTCAGTTCCTTTGGATGGAAACACTGTCAGTATTAGTCTTTCAGCAGTTCACTGCAGGTTTCCTGCATAAATCTCTCCACACCCTTACAGATGTTCGTATCTCAGTACAGATCTATTTCCCTTGAGAACCAGCCAAACCATTAAGAATCTGCATTTTAAGGTGGGAAGAGCTGCATGCCATCTGGGAATGGAATATAAACTATCCAAAAATCTGTTTAAGTCTTTAATTCTTCAAATGTCACCCTTGAACTTCCTCAATAACGTGGGAAAACAAGGATACTTCAAGGGGACACAAGTGAAAAGCATGTAATGGGAGGGCATGGCAAGTGCCATGGGGACCCCCTCCAAAAAAAACATTAAAGTGTATTTTATACTGCAAATACCATCTTGTTGAAACCAGAATACACAGCAGTTATTGCCCCAAGGCTCACATTACTTAAGCAATACATTACATTAAGTTTGTAAATGCTGATCTTTTTCACAGGAATGGGACCTACACGTGGATGGATCACAGGAGAAAAAGAAGGTAAGAAGGGGGCCACAGGTAAATAAAAATGGAGAAACACTGGGGTAGAGGACCAAGAATGGACCAAAAGAACTAATTATGGACACTGGATTTATCTTCCCATAAGCAATTCCTTGGATTTGTTTTATCTATGTGAGTATACAAAATTCTTTTCTCCTTGTGTTGGATACCAGCCAGATTAATGCTACAAGTAAAATATAAGAACCATGTCGCCGTATTTAAGGATTGTGTGTAAATACAGGCAATATATCCTCAAAGAGCATGTAAGGTAAGCCTTCATAATCCAAAGTGGTATATTTAAGACACTGGTTTGTTACCAGACAACTGTGGACACCTGGATATGTTCAAATTAATTGATTTCAATAGGTTTAAAAAAAAGGAAGTATACCACTGTAAGTTACATAAAGCTTTGAAAATTAAATTCTCAACCGCCACTTAAGTTTAGCCGAACAATATTGTTCAAATTAATAGAAAGGATTCTATTTTTGACCAGAGTAGTTCCACAGCTGTGTATACAACTGACTTCATGGAAATGTACTAATTGCTAATATAATTTATTTAAATCAGTCAGTTTTCTTTCTTCTGTTATATATCTGTTTCTAGGTTTTTGAAGCACATCAAACATTTGATCCCAAAAGAGCCCATTCACAGTTCCCTTTCTTCCTTTTCAGTCATTTTTCAGTGCTTTCTAAGAAAGAAAAAAGTTAGCTGTTCCTCAAGTGCCATTTGCATTAATTAGCTACTGTACCTTAAAAATGCTAGAAGCCCAAATCTCTTAATGCTGCCTTTTTCATTCTTTCCAAAAGCTTTTAAAATGGCAACATTAAGCAGCGCTTGCTACTGATTTTGAAAGGACTGTCTGGAGCACCGCATCTTTCCATTTGAAATATTATTCAAAGAACCACACAGCCGTATTTTTAAAAGGCAGAAAAAACAAAGGAGAGGCTGGCAAGTTATAACATCCCATCTATTTCTAAGTTAAGCCTTTCCCAGGCGCGAGGCTATAAACCATTTACCTTGTGGAACCTTGAACACAAATCTTTAAAAAAAACAAAACAATAATAATAACCCAGGAAGCTCAAGAGATTCTGCCTAAGTTGCACTTTTTACTGCAAGACGTTGAGCACCCTATCAGAGATACATTGCACAGCAGCGCTTTTATCTTCTTACCCTTCGTGTGAATGGAGAGCAGCACAAGGAAGGAAATGTGAAGGCGCAAATTCGGTTCATCTAGCCAGTTCATTGCAGCAGAAGCAATCGCGGCTGCAGCTTGCAGTTCTCTTCTGTTTTCCCTTGCTTAGTTCGCAGAGAGCTCTCCTCCTGCTCCCGCCTCTCACCAATTCAGATGAGTTGTGCCCGCACAGCCTAAAGAAGAGAAGTTGAAAGACAAGCCTGTTACAAACTGGTTCTGTCACCACATAGTCCTCAACTGATCACCCTTGCAGGAAGGACAACAAAAGGGCAGCAGGACTCCCAAGCAGGACTGGATTCCTGAGACAGGAGCATGGACTGATTGCTGCCCACACAGGGAATTCATGTAAACTTAGAAGTTGCAGCAAATCAGGAGAGAGATAGAGAGAGAGAGAGAGAGTCTCAGACGGAATGAGAAAGAATCTCAGCTCCCTTGTCAATTTCACACTCACGTTCTCAAAACAAAGCCATGCTGCTTCAAAAATCTAAAATGTAGGTATATAATTCTGACAGGGATTATCCAGGAATAAAAATAAGTCTATTTTATTCAACTCCGCAAATGTGAACTGTAATTTTTTTTTTTTAAAAATTGTTTCACAGAATGTATTACACTGGCAACTGCCCTTTTCTAACAGCCCCTCCCTCCCTCAAAGGAACGATGATAAATAAATCAAATCTTACTTACACTATTCTTTGTAAGTCTCTAGGCCAGCTGGAAGCCCCCTGAGGTCAACAGGCTGCTCTCTTCTATATAAGTGACCCAGTCTCATCACAAAATCCTGTATATGTTTAAAGGTAAAGGTTCCCCTCGCATGAATGTGCTAGTTGTTCCCGACTCTAGGGGGCGGTGCTCATCTCCGTTTCAAAGCCAAAGAGCCAGCGCTGTCCAAAGATGTTCCATAGTCAAGTGGCCAGCATGACTAAACGCCAAAGGCGCACGGAATGCTGTTACCTTCCCACCAAAGGTAGTTCCTATTTTTCTACTTGCATTTTTACGTGCTTTCGAACTGCAAGGTTGGCAGAAGCTGGGACAAGTAATGGCAGCTCATTCCGTTATGAGGCGCTAGGGATTCGAACTGCTGAACTTTCTGATCGACAAGCTCAGCGTCTTACTGAGCCACCGCGTCCCTGTACATGTTTGCTTAGAAGCAAATTCCATTCTATCAGTGGGAGTTTATCCTTTGGTAAAAGGATCCGTAGTTAAAATATAGAGATAGGATGGAAAGACCCAGATTCAAATCTACCCTTATCATCCATAGATACTCAGAGGCCAGTCCCCCTCTCTTGTTCAGCCCAACAAAATTTATATGCATAAATATCTACAGCAGGGGTGTCAAACTCAAGGCCTGGGGGCTGCATCCGCCCCATGGGGTACTCAGATGTGGCCCACAGGGCTGTCCTGGAAACAACAAAGGACTGGTGTGCGGTGGCTCTGCCAGTGAAAACAGAGCTCAGGAGGGCTGCACTCAGCCCTCCCGAGGTCCATTTTCACTGGCAGAGGGTTGCAGGAGGCCATCGCAGCCAAAAACAGAGCTTGGGATCCCATTTTCAATGGCAGAGCACTCAGGCCACCACTGGCATCCCAACACAAATGATGTCAAGCTGGCCATGCCCACCCTGGCCACGCCCAATCCGTTCCGAGGTCAAACACAACCCTGATGTGTCCTTCAATGCAATCGAGTTTGACACCCCTGATCTACAGGATCAAATGCTTTTCTCTCCATGGAAGAAATTTCAAGGTCCATCCCAATACAAGCTCACACCCTTTTGTATAAGTGGCATTGCACTGTTGCTGTTTTTGTCAGTTGCCTTCCCCCCAAATGCCTGTGACCCTACCTGCAGACATGTCCATGTACAGGGTGGCTGCCATGGAGATAACAAGAAAGAAATCCCCCTATTAGTCATCTTTGAGTTCTTGTAGGAAAGAGTTATAAAACCAATAAATAAATTAAATCGTATCTTTCATCTAGGTCCATTAGTTTATTGATTGTAATTAGTTTAGTGTCTATGGAAATTCTCAGTCATCCAGGTCCTGGTTCTCCTTCAGCTCTGAAGAAGCTTCTTGGATGAGAAGCAAAAAGTCTTCAAAGAAAACATAAAAAGTCCAGTTGCCTCTTGAAAAAAGCATTTTGGGGGTAATTACCGTAGTTTAGTGTTCTTCTGCTGGACTATGTCAAAACACAAACTTTCTCCTCTATTTCTGTGGAGAGCATTGCCAGAGAGGCATGTGTTGCTTCAGTCAAGGGTTACAAGAAAAAAAAAGCCTTGCTATTTTACTGCTTGTAAAAAAATGAAACATCAAAAAAATAACTTGGAACTTAGCACATAGTTAAGCACATAGTTAAGGTGGTCCATACTTGTTCCAAACTTCAGGTCAATCCTATAAAAGAATTCATGTTTCAACATTCTCTCTCTCTCAAAAAAAAAAACCATTCTACATATTGGACATCTGTAAGATTTTTAAATATAATTTTGGGAAAGTACAGGTAGTCCTCGACTTATGACGCAACTGGGACTAGAACTGCAATTGCGAAACAAGGCAATTTTGAGTTGTGTTCAATTTTACAAGTATTTTTCCCCTGGTTATTATGTGAGTCACTGCAGTTGTGAAGTTGGCTCAAGTCAGGCATGGGATTCAAAAAAATTAGCAACCAGTTCCCTGCCCTACTTGGCCTCCTGCATCATGGCGGGGGGAGGCATTTTCTCCCTCCCCAGGCTCTGGAGGCTTTCCTCGAGCCTCCAGAGGGCAAAAACGGCCTCCCCCCTGCTCCGGAGGCTCCAGAGGCCCACAGCAGCCAGCCAGTCCTTGCAACTACCAGTTCAGTAAACCAGATGTAAAATTAGTATCCGGTTCACTCAAACCGGTCGGAACTGGCTAAATCCCACCCCTGATTCAACTTCCCCCACTGATTTTGCTTGTTGACTGGGAGGATGGCAAATGGCAATCACGTGACCCTGGGATTCTCAAACCATCATAAATACATGCTGGTTGTGAAGCAGGTTTTGATCACATGACCATGGATGCTACAATGAGTGAGAATTGCCCATAAATCACTTTTCCTCATACTATTGTAATTTCAAAGAAACTACTCAACTTCAGTTTGAACTGAAGACTGCCTGTATATCTTTCTGTTCAATTTTGGGAAAAACAACAGCTCTTTTTCAAGCTTGTTGTGAAATCTTGCTTTGAAGAAGTTCTGTCCAGCATTTAAACTGGTTTAAAAGCTTTTTTACACCCTCTTAAATTTAAAAGCACTGAAATTGTTTTGATCATACAACATTTCATACTAAACTAGGAGGCCTGCAGTTAAAGACGCTAAGCTTATCAGTTGGAAAGCTAACAGCCCGGATTTGAGACCCGGGTGCTAAACAACAGGATGAGCTCCCATTACTTGTCCCAGTTCCTGGCCATCTAGTAGTTTAAAAGCACGCAAATGTAAGTAGATAAATAGGTACCACTTTGGTAGGAAAGTAACAGGGCCACGGAAATGTCTTCGGAAAACGCTGGGCTCCATCAGCTAAGGAATAGAGATAAGCACCAGCCCTAGAGTTGGACATGACTATCTTTTGTTTACATTTTATCCTAAACTAGTCTTCTGCCAATATGTCTTCAGTGTTTTCAGGAAAATTTCATATTACAGAAAGAACCCAGTGAACCGCATATGTCATATCTGTTCATTTAGTTATAGCATACTATCTTAACACTTAAGATTGTATGCTATTGCACATACTGAGAACATAGGACATAAAAATTAAGTCATATCAATTTGCTTTAAAAGAAAAAACCCTGCATTATGGTATAGGAATCGAATCTGTGAAAGAGAAAGTAGATTTTTCTGGTTCAAACGTTGAATATGTCACTAGGGGTGACATGATAGCAGTGTTCCGATATCTCAAGGGCTGCCACAAAGAAGAGGGAATCAAGCTATTCTCCAAAGCACCTGAGGGCAGGACAAGAAGTAATGGATAGAAACTAATCAAGGAGAGAAGCAACTTAGAACTAAGGAGAAATTTCCTGACAGTTAGAACAATTAATCA
>JANHFT010002742.1:54809-67953 GCA_032467955.1 Pseudoxenodon macrops | reverse complement strand
TTTCATTAGTTTTGAAAGTTCTTTTGACATTCCTTCTTATTACTCTAAGCCTGGAAGGGCATCAGTAATTGCTTTTAGGGAGGGGAGGGGAAACCACATTTTTTAACACACTCATCTGCCTACCTGTATGTGTAACCTTGCTTAAGGAGCAAATGTTCTACACTATATGAAACCTGGATAGTGAGATTAGTTTATTTCCAAGCAGTGCCAGTTTCGTAAAGCATTCCATTCCTATCTCTGCCTATAGTGCTTTTTTTTTTTGAAAAATATAAATAAGAACAGTACTAATTCCTTTCCATTCTCTAAATGTTGTATCCAGATCTGGGCGCTGAATTTTAGGAATTGAGAAACCAGAATGTGTCCCCAGGAGAACAACTAAATTATTAAGGGACAGGAAGGAAAATCTATGAGAAAGAATTGGAAGCACTGGGCATATTTTGCCTGGAGAACAAGACAGTAGGGAGACATAATCCTTTCCTTCCCGTATTTTCCTCATCTCAAGATGAGAAAACATTTTTCTGTCATTACATGAGGATGTGGATGGGGCTATTGGAGGCTACTCTGAGAAAGTGTGGAGGTCATGTTAGATGAACACAAAGGAAGGCGAGCTGTGATGGTTAAAATGCTCATATCTATAGTTTATTCTCTTCTTAGCAACACTGTGCAACTGCTTGAGGGGAGAGACCTCTTATTCCTCACCAGTATCTACAGGAACCCACCACTTTCAATTCATCCTTTTGGGTGAGCATGTGACATCATGAGGCATATAGAAAAGAGGTGGACATGCTAATATGGACCTGATCTCATCGTCCTTCCATACAGACCCCACAACTGCTGCAGGTCTTCAACATGGAGGCTTTATTATGAGGATATGTCCTCAACAAAAAGTTGGCAAACCAGCTTGGCAGTAGGCAAGGAGGATGTATGGATGAAGCCTTTGAGGTTCTCACTGTTGGGAAATTTCTCTTCGGTTCTAGGTTGCTTCTCTCCTTGAATAGTCTCCATCCGTTGTTTCTTGTGTTGCCTTCTGGAGGATATGATTAAAAAAAGAATCTGAATTAGAAGGAAGTAGGGTTTTCTGGACATCAGGAAAATATGGTTTTATGTAAACAGATTGTCTTAGAAGGCAGCAAAATTTCTTTAGATGTTTAAACAGACGGTGAATGAAGGTGTTCCGGGATGCTAGTATGTAGTAGTTGATTTTTGCATTGGATAATAAGTTGAAATAGATGACCTCCAAGGTTATTTCCAGTGCCTACATTCTATAAATAAAATTATGTATATTTTCTCCCCTTAAGCATGCCTTTTATATATGCATCTAGAATAATCTGGTGAAATGTAAAAGAAAAAAGAAAAAAAAGAAACAACCCAGATAATTGCATAGCTAGCCAGTTAAAGTACATAGCATCAGTAATCAATGGATAAATAAGGAATCAGGTTCTCCTCCCAAGAATTACATTATCTACATTACATTAAAAGTAATCCACTTATTCCCCAAAGAATTCATTATACAATGAAATCAACTGTAATAATACATAAAATAAAAGTACAGAATCTTTTCAATTCCCAAAATATTTGATTTTATATTGCACATCATTGTATCTAGTTTGTTTTTTTTAAACTGAAAAAAAAGTACAGTAATGATACCTCTTTCTCTTTAGTTGCATACCACTAAGCCTAGGATATTCTTATATAGAAATGTGGCCAAATCACTAGCAATTTTTGCATTCCATCTCTGGACAATTTCATTTTAATAATTGCTCTCTTGAGCTAGAGTTATCCATATTACTAAATCAGGCACAGATCCAAGATAGCGTATCGGATTAAATGCTTGATTCTTTGCAGACGCCAAAGGAACAAGTGGTAGTAACTTGAGAGATTTCAGGCTTGAACAAATTCCAGGGACTTTAGGGAATAAAATTCATCAGGACAATTTACAGGGCTGATTCTAATAGAATGGATCTTACCACTCCAGCAAACTTCCAGAATTGCAATCTAGTTCTACAAATTGTAGAAAATGCTTGCAGGGGGAGACCCTTTATGCCTCTGATACTGTTTGACTAATTTAATCTGCTTAGCTGAACAACCCTTCTAGGGATATTGAAAATAAGGAACAATGTCAATTATGCTCAGTAATAAAATTGATCATAACAGAAATAAACATCACAACAAAAAGCAAGGGAAATAATTAACAAAAAACATTTAAAAAATAGGTGGAATGCTTAGTCCTGCTTTATTCCATTCTATCTGTGGGAGGAGATACCCCTTGTCTGACTGTTGCCTTGGCTGTGATTCTTCCTTCTGTCTCCCAAGGTTATTCTCACATCCCATCAGGGGTGGGTTGTGAATCGTTTTGCTGCCGGTTTGCTCAGGGTTGCGCCTCGCGTGCGCAGCAATCAAAAATCCAAATGGCGGTGCCTACGGAGACACCGAAGGAACTGCCTCCATGACATCATCGCCGAGTTACTACTGGTTCTAAAGAACCGGTTAGAACCAGTAGACACCCACCTCTCCATCCCATTATAGTGGGAGAACACACTTCGTTTCCCTAAAAAAAAGAAAGAAAAGTATAAATATACTTCCTGCCATTGAAGTATTTTTACATAAAGCTTTCTGAACATGTAATGCCGTGTGACTAAACTTATTTATGCCATGTTACTGCATCTTGCATCTCTGCCTTTTTGGCTGAGATCAATTGTGTAGTTTTAAAGTCAACTTTTGAATCTAAATGCTTTCAGAGCTAAGGTTTCAAAGACATGAGAATTGCATGTATGTACAAAAAGGCTCAAGTAAAACAGGAAACGAATTGCCCTTGTTTAGAGCCCCAATTTTAGGGGAAGATATTAAGTAAGCAGGCTCTTCTTGATTTATTTACTTAACTAAGGAAGTTAAGTTACTCCAACGTATAAAAAAAAAAAATAGATATCCATTTTGAAGACCTGAAGCCTCTAATATTAATCATTTGTACTTTATCATATCCATAACATTTATACCTTCATAATAAGCTTCATTCTGCATTAGTCAGTTTGCTTTCCATTAATTTGATATGAACCATTTGCTGCTATATTAGAAAAGTCACTAACACTATTAATTTCCTAGATAAATTACTTCTTGTATCTTGAAACTTTAAATGAAATGGAATTCACTAATCCTAATTGGTTCGCCTTCCACTGGAATTATTTCCCATTAGTACAGCATGTTTTCTCGTTTCATACTTGAACAGAAGAGACTTCTGCTTTGAGCCTTGGGGTAACATCCATGGCTTTATTAATTATCAGGTATTCATTTAAAGGGGGTTAATTAAGCAATAACTTCCCATGGACCGCAGTGTAGAAAGGCAGGCGATTGTAGCCCAGAGTCCATCATTTTGCTCCATTGTGGAAGAAATAAATATTTTCACAGTATTTAACCAATTAAGGGGGAGTTCTCAAACTCTTCTACAAGAAATTTGGCAGTCGGATCCTTTGAGCTCGCTGGCTTCCGTCTGCTACTTCACACAATCGATTCATATGTTAATGAGCTAATCAAGAGGGAGGGTTTTTTTCCCCCATCCACACAATGGGGCAGCTTTCTTTTATTGAAAAAAAAAAAGCTAACATTTGACAATTACTAATATTATGGGATAATCTGTTGAGAATGGGAGGATAAACCCTCTGTTTTACCTACTGAATAAATTCCTGGATTGCCAATGTAAGTAGATACTCAGTGTCAGGCCTTGAGGAACTCATCATAAGTTTTAAGAGTAACATGTTCAGCAAACAAACGAACAAAATTAACAGAGGGATAGAATCAAGATCACGGGAAGTGTTAATACCATTTTAATGCCTTGGTAAGATCACAGTTGGAATGCTGCATCCAGTTTTGGTCACCATGATGTAAAAAGGACATTGAGACTCTAGAAAGAGTGGAGAGGAGAGTAGGAAAGATGATTAGGGAACTGGAGGATATAACATATGAAGAATGGTTGCAGGAATTGGATATGTCTAGGTTAATGAAAAGAAGGATGAGGTGTTCTAATATCTACGGGGCTGCCACAAAGAAGAGGGGGTCAAAGCTATTCTCTAAAGTACCTGAAGGCAGGACAAGGAGCAAAGGATGGAAACTAATTAAAGAGTGAACCATACTAGAACTAAGGATAAATGTCCTGACAGTTGGAACAATTAATCAGTGGAATGACTTGCCTCCAGAAGTTGTGAATGCTCCAACAGTGGAAGTTTTTAAGAAGATGTTGGATAACCATTTATCTGAAGTGGTGTAGGGTTTCCTGCCTAAGCAGAGAGTTGGGACTAGAAGACCTCCAAGGTCCAACTCTGTTATTCTATTCTATTCTATTCTATTCTATTCTATTCTATTCTATTCTATTCTATTCATATGCCAATCATAAACTACTGAATACTATATGATTTTTTTAAAAAACAGGAACAGAATTCTGCAAACATTAATGACATCCATTCAAGGCTCAGTTCATATGATCAGGACTCATGTAATGTAAACATGCTAAGGAAAATTCACACAATAATAGCTTTCTGGAAAGGCTGAATGTACTTGATTCTATAAAGGTCATGCAAATTTTAAATTTAAAAAATTGGAACAAACTAGATAAAGTAATACATTGCATACATACAGCCATTCCACATGTTGATCCTTTTTTCGTTTTTGAAGAGGTGAGATTTTATCTGGAGATACTGTACTAGAAAACTGTTTTCTCAATCACCTTCCACAAATCTGTGTCCTATCTTACAACATTTTTCATGTCACAAAAGTGATTCTATTACAATTCTTAATGTATCTTGAATGTGTGTCTGCTTTGTTTCAAAACCACTTCGATTTTTTTCCACAAAAAATACTCGTCATTGTAGAAAGTTTGCAAAAAGGTGGTTTTTATCAACCACTGACATACTATTTTGGAAGGGGGGGGAAGGAAAGGGGCAAGACATCCCTATGGATAAACGCATATGATGAATTAGTTCCTACATTTCAACTTAGTTAGTAACTTACTCTGCTAAACTTCAGTGACTTAAAGTTTAAGGCACAACATTGGAAAGAAATCTGATTTAAGGAGGCAACATCTCTTATGGTTATAAGTTTCATATTTAAGGGATATTTAACAATTTGCTAAAGGATAGCAATGCTACTGAAGAAAATGGCTCGAATAAAAATTATCCTAATGTTACATATGACTCCACCCTTTATCCGAAATAATATATACAGATGGTTCTGACATGATACAAATAAATACCTCCTTGGCAGAGTAAACAAGCCGGCTGAACTGTAAGAAGCTTACGGAATTCTATTGGGAGGATCCAATTTTATTTCATGTTATTTTTGCTTTCATAATCCTGAGACAATTAGGAAGTCAGACTTCATCTAAATAAACACTTTAGGCCCTCTACAATATCAGCAGCATGATTAAAAATAAATAATATGTGACGCTAATTATGCCAGAATTAGAAGACTTCTTCGTTTTTAGATATATATTTTTTCATTTGATATCATCTATATTACATTATTCAATTACATATTGCTAGGACAAATATTACATTCTGTAGGGAATATTTCATTAATATTAGTATATATAAATGGAAAATCAACATTGTGTCCTTGCTTTTTAATCCCATCAATGGTATAATTCTACCTTCCTATTTCTAATTACCCTATAGTCGTGATGGTGAACCCCTGGCACACATACCAGAGGTGGCACGCAATGGGCCTTCTGTGGGCATGCGTGCCATCACAGCTGGTCTTCGTGGCCACCAGAGCACCGGAAAACAGCCTGAAAACAGCCTGAAAAATGGCCAATATGTCCCGAAAATGGACCCAAAAATTGGGTGGAAAACAACCTGAAAAATGGCCCAAAAACAGGCATGTGCGCGCCATCCAGGTGGTCTTCGAGTTTCCGGTGGTCCAGCACATGCACATGCATGTACATTCCAGTTTGGGAACTTGGTGCTGAAAAGGTTCACCATCCCTGACTACAATGTATTTTCTTGTATTGGAAAGGTCTGACAGCATTCAAAATGGCATAACCAAGAGCTGAATATTATTGTTCTCTCACTGATATGGAAACCAATAAATCATAAGAATTCTGTTCAGGTTAATGATTGGTTCTGGGTTGTTTTTTTTAATGTTAGTTTGATTCATACAAAAGAACAGTTTTGTTGGTTACAGAGAGAGACAGTGGTGCAGGGTTAAGATGTGTAAATTAAAATGGAGGCACCAGTTTTCTAATCCACTTTGAGTTACAGAATCTCATTGGATTGGATTGATACCACACCAATCACTGTCAGCGCAGCCTCCCCCACAGCCTTATTTTTATTGAAAATATAAGGAAAGGGTAAATAGGCTGTTTTTTGTTCCTCAAGGAAAAGTAAAATAAGGAAAGATTAGACAAAATGCTAATGATTAGACGTTAGCACGTATAAAATATTCCAGTACAGGTAGTCCTCGACTTACAAGAGTTTACTTAGTGAGCATTCAAAGCTACAACAGCACTGAAAAAAGTGACTTATGACCATTTTTCATACTTATGACTATTGCAGCATTCCCATGGTCACATGATTTACATTCAAATGCTTTGACAACTGCCTCACATATATGATGGTTGCAGTGTCCTGGGGTCATGTGATACACTTTTAGTGTGGCGGTATCAGGATAGTTTTCCTACCCTTATCCATGCCTGGTGTTGCTTTAAAATCTGGCCAGGTACAATGGAAATAATCCACACACACCCAAGATTCATTATATAGGATCACAAAACGTCAATATTCAAAAGCTTAGCAATCTGTTGATCGGTTAACCAAAACAACAATAAAAACCCACCCAAGGTTGGGTGTTGTTGTTGTTTTTTCAATTATTCTGAAAGAAAATTGAATAAGCTTTTATTTTCCCAACTTCCCCCCACTCTGTTCCCAATTTGCAGTATTCCATGTCGCTAGCTAGGAGCAACCCAAAACCGAAACGTTCCTTGAACCTTCCGGTGAAAAGACAAATACTTCCTTACCAAAAAATAAATAAAAAATCCCTCCTCCCATTCCACCCCCCAAGATCTGCCTTGAATGAGCAGCATTACATTCCAAACATGTATTCTCTTTCTTTTCAGACAGAAGTTGGGCCGTTCCCCTCCCACCCATCTCCAAGATGGAAGGAGAAGGGGAAGAAAAGAAAAAGAAGAAAAAAACACCTCACAACTTTTCCAAAGGATGATTTGTGTTCTCACTTATGGGGTATGACTGTCACTCTTGATCTGCTTTCAGGCCTAGATTACATGGGATAAGGGCTGACCTTATTTGAGTATTCACACATTATGCACTCATGAAGAACAAGCAGGGAAACAAAAGTCCCTCAGATGTTTTCTGCATCAATCAAGCTCACAGCAGGGCGACTGCCAAAGCCTTCTTCCATTTAACTTCGGAGAGGAAAGAAGAGTCCAAGACAGACTTAATAAAGTTTAAAGCTGTGTCACGGTAGACTTAGGTCCAATTGTCTACCCCACCCCACCCCCACTCCCGCCCGTCCCAAAAAAGTGTGTTTTTCAACAAATTCTCACCATTGCTGCTGGCAACAAATGTCTTAAGACAGTTAGCGAAGAAAAAAATAATCAAAGAACAGAATGGCAAAAGATGCTTTAGTACCGTTCTCATGGACTTTCACGATATAATATAAGCATCAGTCAGGTTTTTCTTAAAGAAAATGTAAAGAAAACAAGAGAATTATATCTTTTGATTAGGGAACTGGGGGGAAAAAAGAGAGAATTAACACCACTATGCATTCCACCACTATAATGCTTTTAGATTTCAGACAACCCAGAGACTCCTATCCATTCCACTGAGCAACAACAGTAGATATTTAAAAACAGCAATGCAAGCTTCTGCAATCTGATATCCTCCAGATGTTGTGGGGGCAACAACTGCCAACACTGAAGAGATTTTTTTTTTAAATGGCAATCCCACACAATAGCTGGGGGGGAAGCCAATTCAGCAGTACCCATTCTAGGAATCGAACGACGATGATTTGCATGACTGCAGAAGTCTTTTTTTTTCCCCCTTCAAATTCCATAATCCAGATCAAAGGCCACGGCTAACCTTTCACTTTCCCAGATGCCTCTGTGAGGATTAGCACCCGCAATAAGCCATCTAGAGAATCCAAAACTGAACCCAATTATCCGTTGCATTAATATTCTGAGACAGGGGTTGAGAGAGACAGACAGAGAGAGAGGAAGGATGAAGAGAATCACTGAAAGAAGTTTAAGGATCTCAGGATGCATAACTATAGGTGAATATTTTTCAATCCAAGGACTAGTTATTTGTAAACATTTGCATACACAGCAAATAGGCACAACCAAAGAAAAATGTGGGTTGGTATCTGGACTTTTTCACACATACACCCAGAGATGGGATTCAGCAGGTTCTGACCAGTTCTGGAGAACCGGTAGTGGAAATTTTGAGTAGTTCGGAGACCCAGTAAATACCATCTCTGACTGGCCCCGCCCCCATCTATTCTCTGGGACTCGGGAGGAAATGGCTTTTTACAGTAACCTTCCCCTGGAGTGGGGTGGGAATGGAGATTTTACAGTATCCTTCCCCTGCCACACCCACCAAGTCATGCCACACCCACCAAGCCACGCCCACAGAACCAGTAGTAAAACAAAAATTGAATCCCACCACTGCATACGCCCCACACCTCTCTTATGGTTATAAGTTTCACGTTTAAGGGTTTTTAACAATTAGTCAAACGTTAGCAATGCTACTGAAAAAGATGACTCTATTAAAATTATCCTAACGTTACATATGACTCCACCCTTTATCCGAAATAATATATACAGATGGTTCTGACATGATACCAATAAATAAATAAATAATTGCCTCCTTGGCAAGGTAAACAAGTTGGCTGAACTGTAAGAAGCTTACAGAATTCAATTGGGAGGGGTCCAATTTGATTTCACTTAATTTTTGTTTTCATAGCCAAAGAAAAGTGTGGGTTGGGTGTCTGTACTTTTTCACACATACACCCCAAATACAATCATGCACACACATATACTCTCATATTTACTCCAACCTGAGCGAATTTGATGTTTTTCAAACTCATTGTCTTCTCTAGGAGCAATGAACTTTGCCTTATACAAACAGCCATTCTATTTTTTTCCCCAACTGTTATTGTTTCCAATTCAAAATAAAAACTCTTTCCTCTGTTCTTGGCTTCTGTTTTCCCATTCTTCCTCAAAGAGTGCAGCCTCTTGGATCACAGGAGTTTAGAGAATGTCTGAAGTTACCTATTCATGATTAGGAGAAATCAACCGATCAGAATTAGAGCTGGAAGGGACCTTGGAGGTCTTCTAGTCTAACCCCCTGCTCAAGCATGAGGCCCTATACCATTTCAGATATGTTACTGTCCAGTCTTTTCTTAAAAACCTTCAGTGATGAAGCACCTACAATTTCTGAAGGCAATCTGATCCCCTGGTTAATTGTCTTCCCTGTTAGGAAGTTTCTCCTTAATTTCAGGTTGCTTCTCTTCTTGATTAGTTTATATCCAGTGTTTCTTATCTTGCCTTCTGGGGCTTTGGAAAACACATTGACCTCCTCTTCTTTGTGGCAGCCCCTCAAATACGGGAATATTGATATCATGTCCTTATTTTTTTGCAGTATTTACAATGTAATTACAATTGATTACATTACTAGGCAATGAATGTCAGTGTTTTCAAAATGGTTATTCCAAAGGAATTCTATTTAAGATGGCAAATGTAATCTTGAGAAGATACACACACACACCCATCTCCTCCAAGGTATGACGCATAAATCCTTTATCCAAGGATCATTAGTCACTGCTTGCTTTCAAGGATCACAGTTCACTGTGCCCCAGAAGTTTATCTTGTAACAGGCTGGTTGTCCTTCAGATGTTGTTGGATTCTTAATTGATATGCTTAAAAAAAAAAACTAACAAAGTTACAATATTGTTTTCCTACTTAATCTAAAATATCTCATCCAGTATTTGTTTTAAGTGAAGTGTTCTTCTAGGATTCCATTAACATGGAACAGGAAATTCAAATTCAATATAACAGTTACAAAATTTGATCTTATTCATTTAGGGAGACAACTATGTATTTTCTTCACTTTTTAAATAAAATTTTATTTATTTTCTACTATTACATTTAATTAGTGCATAATAAACACTGTGTTGTCTGGGTTGTTTTGTTTACTTAACAGTACAAATTATATTACTAATCTTTACCCATTTTCCAGCCATTGATAAAATAAATTCGATGTTTGGTAGTATTCTGTATCTTCTTTCTGTTTAATCTTCAATATAAGTCTGTCCATTTCTGCACAGCCCAGTATCTTCTTAATTATTTCCTCATCTAGTGGTATTTCTTCATTTTTCCAATGTTGCGCAAATACAATCCTCTTCTCCACTCACTCTTAATTTAAGATTGAGACAAGGACAATCTTAATTTTAAAAGTACAATAGCTGAATTTTCCAAACTTGCCATTCTCCTTTCAGTGAGTGCCACTCAGTAGCTTTAATTTTGATCTTGCTTGTACTCTTAAAATTAAATCGGGTTGATGGAAATATTAAAGTGCTTACAATGTTCACTTATGTAGGTCTAACATCTTCATATATCTTTATTTTTAATATCTTGCTGACATTTCCAGAAGGTTGTGAAAAGGCTGGTTTTTCCCTAGACGTTGGGACCCAACTACTAGTAATGTCTGAAATGCATGTTTCGGAGGGCAGGAGAGGCTTCTAAGATACATAATTGTATGTCAATTGTATGGTTTTTTTTAAAACTTATTTGCTTCTTGTGTGGCCAATGGCCATATAGGTTTTCTAAACAACACACTGCCCCATGCATTATGAAAATCTAAATCATCAGCTAACTTTTAGAGAGATTATAAATGCCAGTAAGACAGTCTGGATCAGAATATTTTTAAAGCACCATAAACCATAAATTATATCAAAATATTGGGTTATCCCCAAAAAGTGTGTTCAAATGTATTTAAAAGCGCTTTTAACTGTTCAAGGAAATTTTTTAAAGGATCATCACTGATATTCACACAGTACAGTAGGCCTACAAGCCACAATGGATAGAAATTACAATGTAATAAGCTAAACTATGTTATGAAACAGATATTGTCTTACTGAATGCTAGAAACAATCAAAAACTTGAAAGATCATAAATCCATATTGGGATTGTTTAGGTCTTGAGGTTCTTGCATATGGCTTGGCGTTTTTGTACCAAAGGAACTCAATAAAGAACCTTTTCTAATACTTTACAAACAGTTTTCAATGCAGTTTTTAAAAAAAGGAAGCAGCCAAAAAATAAGTGTACCAGGGGATTTTATAACCTCAGTATTCATGCTACTTCTGTGAAGCTCAAACATTTCATTTGCCCGAAGATGAAAGTAACCCAATTCACTTCCTACCCAGTTGTTTTTTGGAAGGAAAATGCATTTTTGCTGATATGCAGAAAATCCTACAGGATCAATACATGATTAATCTGAAAACAATAAACTCTACATTTACGAGAAAACACTAGGATTTTTTCTTCTTAAATTAGAATAGTTCTAAGATGCACAATTATACAAAATTGGGAAATCTTACATGACTCGAATATACTAAATATCTAAAAAGTGGTATTGAATCAAAGAAATCTTTATCAGAGGTACTGAAATGTAAAGTCTTTAGAAAAGTTGAATAATAAGAACTGAAATACATGTAAAAGGGCAGATTTGCAGCTTTATCAAATCTGATGTAAATCTGTAACAAAACATTCTATTTAGTTTTCTGTTGCTTTAATCATAAATTAAACATTCTGAGCAAAGAACACTTAGAACTAAATGGAAAATTATGATTATCAATTTCTTATTATAAACATTTTGAACATGTTTTGAAGAAAAAAAAGAACACCACCAGAACACATATGGCACAAATTCCTAAAGGATTTATTAAGATGGGGGGAAATTACAGTTGTCATTGTTGAGAAGAATTTGTGCGGTATAAATGAATGAGTTATTTACAATAATCTTATTTCAGACAATAACTGCTTTGAGAATTGATGTACCACTTAAATAGTGGCAACATAGCCAGATTTATACAGAAGCAGAAAAAACCCCAAGGGTTAAATATAACATTCTTCCAGTTGCAAAGACAAAAAAAAGACTGGAACTGCCTGATTTTAAATTGTATTTAGGCGTCTGCTCTTAGGTTCGAATGAAGGAAAGGATGTTATTAAAAAATAAGAGAATCTAAGATTTAGACGATCATGGTCTGAGATTTGATTAATGATTAGGTTAATGGTAATCAACAAGATAATGTTGATATCCTTACTTGCAAAATTATATAGATTTGCCACTCGGGACTGCTAAAATACCTAGAGAAAATGTGTCACAAACAGCCTCGAAACAGGTAGTCCCCAACTTACAAAAATTCATTTAGTGACTGTTCAAAGTTACAACGGCACTGAAAAATTTGACTTATGACCATTTTTCACAGTTACGACCTTTGCAGTATCCCCATGGTCACATGATCAAAAGTCAGACGCTTGGCAACTGACTCATATTTATGACAGCTGCAGTGTCCTAAGGTTCCCCTTTTATGACCTTCTGACAAGCAAAGTAAATGGGGAAGCCAGATTCAGTTAACAACCGAGTGACTAACTTATCAACTGCAGTGATTCACTTAACCACTGTGGCAAGAAAGGCAATAAAATGGGACTAAAACTCAATGTCTCACTTAATAATAAAAATTTTTGGACACAATTGTGTTCGTAAGTAGAGGACTACCTGTCTCAAAAGCATCTGACCTGAAGCCTCATGGGTTCCTCATCCCATATGGTCTCCTAAAACCTGCATGAAATATATTAATCATTTCAACCTTCAAAGAAAACCTTTTGCCTTCCCCATCGCCGCTCAGAAAACTTAAATAAACAGGATTCACCAGTAACAATGGAAAAATTTGTAACCAACTATATAGATTCTTGAACTTACATTCAAGAATACTGGATTTGCCCACTTTTCTCTTGCTTTCCATCAAACTCAGTATAAAATGGCTACTCAAAAAAGTGGGCTTAAGCTTTGTAGGAAGTAAACCCACCCCTCTCCTAGAAAATGAAATATCCTGGGAAATATTAAAGGATTATATTTCCCTGGAT
>JANHFT010002742.1:0-21806 GCA_032467955.1 Pseudoxenodon macrops | reverse complement strand
ATACATACATACATACATACATACATACATACATACATACATACATACATACACTACTACCAGTAAGGGAGAGAATTTTTAACCAAAGGATAATATAAACTATGCCGCCTTAGAAGCACATAATAGAAACAAACTTAAGGTAAACCGCTCCAAAGTCAATTGCAGAAAATACGACTTCAGTAACTGAGTGGTCAATGCCTTGAATGCACTATCTGACTCTGTGGTTTCTTCCCCAAACCCCACAAGTTTAACCTCAGACCGTCTACTGTTGACCTCACTCCATTCCTAAGAGGTCTGTAAGGGGGATGCACAAGTGCACCATCGTGCCTACCATCCTTGTCCTAATGTCCCCATTTATTTGTATCCATTTCATGTATTCATAATCATGTTTATAATTATATCTCTTATCTTATCTTATACATGCTTGACAAAATAAGTAAATAATATTTGTTTCAGCATTTGTAATAAATCTCAGGATTTGGAGAAATTGTTACCGTATTTTCATTTGGAAACTTTATATATGCTTATGCTTTAAAACAGAATAACAGACCTGGAAGGAACCTCAGATGTCTTCTAGTCCAACCTCTGCTCAATCAGAAGACCTATACCATTCCAGAAAAGTGGATGTGCAGGCACTTCTTAAAAGCCTCCATTGATGGAGCACTCACAACTTTTGAAGGCAAGCTGTTCCACTGGTTAATTGTTCTCACTGCTGGAAATTTTTTCCTTAGTTCTAAGTTGCTTCTCTCCTTGATTAGTTTCCACCCATTGCTTCTTGTTCTGTCTTCAGGTGCTTTGGAGAATAGGCTGACCTCCTCTTCTTTCTGGCAGCCTCACAAATATTGAAACACTGCTATCAGTTCTTCTTTTCACTAGACTAGACATACCCAATTCCTGCAATCATTCTTCATATGTTTTTAGCCTCTAGCCCCTAATCATCTATATTTTTCTTTTCTGCACTCTTTCCAAAGTATCAATATCTTTTTTATATGGTGACCAAAACTGGTTTTATTTATTCAAAACAGAAGTTGGATTATATTGTTTTATAAATGTATGTATTGGATTTGTGGGGTTATCCAATTCCTGGCATTGTGCAATGTTGAAAACACATTTTAAAAAATCAATAGAAAATGATGGTGACACAGAAGCATATGTCCATTTTAGCCAATGAAGTAACCTTTTTTTCAGACCTGCAAGAAGCGCTATTTCCATTCAAACACCACAAGCATCTTTTTCCAAATTATTCGCAATGCACGCAGATCTTTAGAAGTGACCTTTCTACAGCAAAATGCTCCTCTGCATTGGATAGGCCAGGGGTCAGCAACCTGCGGCTCTGGAGCCACATGTGGCTCTTTCACCCTTCTGCTGTGGCTCCCTGTCATTCAAAATATGTTTCACAGCCGCCAATGTGCTACACCTGCCAGCACACGATTTATTGAACTTTTCAACCCTCAGTAGGCCAACCATGGAATAAATACAAGAAAAGAAAAGTTTCAGAAGAAAACAGAACGTTTAATTCAACTAGTTTTGTGACCGCTCAAGAAAGTCAGGCTCGGGAAGAGTTTTGTGGCTCCCGGTGTTTTCTTTTTCGTGGGAAACGGGTCCAAATGGCTCTTTGAGTGTTTAAGGTTGCAGACCCCTGGGATAGGCATTTGAGTAATGCAATCAACTAAGCAGGCCCAATTTCTCATACTCCCAAGAATTTACAGGCACTGACCTCTCTTTCACAAACTCATTCAGGTTTCTGATAGGATGTCGTCTTATGGAGATTTTTTTTCCCCAAATGGGAAATTTCAACATCAGAAGCTTAAAATCAGTTACCAAAGGATTCCAAAGAAATTCTCCATTGCTCTGAGAAATAAGATAGACCTGATAAAAGAGACACCTGTCTCTTTTGCTGGAAAAGTTTTCAGGAAATTGGAAGACAAGTTTAAACACACCATGAATCAAAACAGTCTGCAAGATCCTGATGAAGACAGGTGCGGCGAAATGTTTTTGTATCATTATCCTACTTAGACAAAAGATCTTGAATGCTTCTATTCTTCATGCAGAGAAAAGCACAGACAACTGTGTTACCAAGAATATAGTGAATCAGTGAAACAACCCATATCATACATAAAATCCAACTGCTAGAATTTTGACATGGATTTAACAGTAAGTTATGCCATAATCAGCATTACTATACAAGTCATGCAGAAGATCAAACCTGCCTTCATGTAGCACATGAAACTTTTTTCTTCTTCTACTAGGTAGAACTCATGCAAATCAATTTTCTTAAACCTGGCACCTTCCAACACTGACTACACATACTCATAATTCTCAGCCAATATTATCACCAGAACTGTGGACTGAAAATGTATGGGATATATAATACAGCTATCTGTAAACAGTAGGTTGTGAGGGAGGCCAGCAGGGAGATTTTAACAAGTTTATACAGAACTTTAAAAAATGCTGGGTAAGCCAACTCATTCCTATTCCTGAAGTAAAATAATGTAATATTTTCTAATCATAACGTATGGAAGAATGAAATATATTTTCAAGGTATCCAGCACATCTTCAATACATTTTCAGCAATAAATACTAAAGCTTGGTTAAACTATTTCTATAAATTCTTTGAATAGGTCTTAGAGTGGCAACGCAGCATTCTTTTGCATTAAAGCTATCATAAAATCCTGAACAGCTGCTAAAACCTTTCAAAGTAAGGTTTAGCCTGAATAAAATGAAGTTTATAAGAAAAATAATACTGAAGAATGTATGTCCATATGGAGTCTTACCTACCAAAGAATGCCAGTTTATTTTATTTATTTATTTTTATTTGTCAATCATTTACAAGATAATAGGTATAAGAATAAACGTGAGTATGAACACAGAAAATGGGTACAAATAAATGGGGACAGTAGGACAGGAATGGTAGACACGATGGTGCAGTTATGCACACCCCTTATACACGCCCCTTATCCTCACATGTATGCACAAAGTCTCTCTTATTTGCAAATCATAGACATACCTAAAACCCATCAAATATCTATATAGCATCCATAAAGAATCATATTAACATTTACTGCACATTATTTTTTATTTCTACTTAGTAACTAAATCACTTTATTGTGAAATGGGTGGCTATATAAATATGACAAATAAATACACTATACAATACAAATTACATTTTCAGAAATTCTGAAAATGTATAAACTTTTATGTCACTTTTCTGGTGCTGCTGCATGATTCACCACAGTAAACAAAATTAAATTAGTTTGTGATACTAATTTGTAAAAACCAATGACAAAAAAAAGATGTATTGAAAAGTGATCAGTTAAAAAAACATAAGACAAATTTCCTATGGAAATTGCTAAAATATTGCTCAAACATCAACATATGCCAGAGGACATTATTTTTTTCTGATAAAAATTAAATATTTAGTTTAAATACAATCACTCATAAAGCCCAACAACCCCGTAAATCCATCACAGATAAGACATCCAAAGGTTCCTCTTAATTAATTAATGCACAGGTATGTTTGTATGAAAACATAACACAGAATATAGGTGTGTAAATAAAGCTCTGAATTTATTACTGATTTAATCTGTTGATTCAAACCAAATCAGAAAATTGATCCAATGTTGATGTCTGAATTGAATTGTTAAATTAGGTTGATTTGATTCCACATTGGTTAGAACAAAACCAAGCAAAATTGGTTTTGCATATTTGGAGCAAGGGTGTCAAAGAGAAGATGCTCAAGAATTATTTTTCGCAGTTAGAACAACAAGGACCAAGAATATCAGGTATAAGGGGCAGCAAACTATATGTCATTTAAGTATTGGGAAAATCTTCCTAACAATTATGTCTATACAACAGTGACAAACGCTCTAAGAGATTGCTTTTTCTTCTTTTGAATTTTTTAAGAGGCTAAGCAGCAACCTCATGAGAATAAGTGTCACGTCCATTGCAAAAAGCTGGGCAAATCATAAGTCCCTAACCACTGGGCCATGGACTGGCACCAGTCTATGTCTCATCTGGAACCGGACCGCACAAGCAAGTGAAGTCCTATCCGCACACAGACAGGATCCAGGCAATACACAAAAACACACCTACCCGGTCAACTAAAAAAAAATGCCCTCCATGGAACCAGTCCCTGTGGCCAAAAGGTTGGGGGCCACTGAATTAAATTACCCTGTTGTCCTTCCCAATTCTACAATTGTTAGATTCTATTATTATCTTAATAACAGTAGAAAAGCAGTGAAAATTCGTCCTGTCTTCAATATCATGTTCCAGCTAAATGTCAAAACCATGATATAAAAGAAAGGTAAGGTTTTCTTTTCTTGGCACCAGTAGCATCGCATTTATTAATTTTTTAAAAATGAAACACTTGGTTTTGGCACCGAAGATCAGTTCTACATCAAAACCGATAGCTTAAACTTTTGCTCAATTACCCATTTATCCAAAGCATATAAACCTACAAAATCACACTTTCTCTTATGCCAGCTGATTAATGAGGTATGGAACATTATTAAGTACTAAAGCAGGCTCATACTTTAAAATGTTCAAAATATGTTCTTTATAAACCATAATGTGCATAAATCACATGAGGGTTCACATTTCAATTTCCATGCCTTAAATAGTGGCAGAGCTAGAGTTCCCTCTGATATCTATACTTCTAGGAGTTTGAAAATAATCATGTCCATCATGTAACCAACATCATGTCATGTTCTGGCCACGTTAATGTAGTTTGCCATTTTATTTAATTTTTTATACTAATGTTCCAGTTTTAACGCAGTCTGTTAATTTTACACTAAACTAATTCTCAAGATTTGGACTGATTATATCTTTAGTGCAGTTTCACTGGCTTATTTCTTTGCTGGTCATTTTTCCCAGTTTAGTGACCTGCCCTGAACTGAGAAAGTTAATTTTTAAGACAAAGAGGAATGAGACTGAGATATCATTTTAGTAATATGATTAAAACTTTCAGAAAGATAATCACCGTAAGGAAAGGAAATCCTCACTATGATCAATATGTGTGAATCGGATTGAATTTCAACTCACGGAAATCACTCTGAATTACCCTTTGTAAATGGGTAACTTGTAATGAGACTCAACTATTTGAAAAAGTTATCATCATCATCTTTTAATGACCCCATAATCACATGCTGGGTGGAGTCTGGGCAACTGAATGGAGCTAGCAGAGTATTTAAAGGCCGGATGCCCTTCCTGTTGCCAATGCGGAATTTTGTTCAGCAGACATATTCTCATTGTGTCCAGAGAAATACCTGCCTCTACCTAGGATCGAACTCACACCCTCCTGATTGTGAGGCGAGAGCTCCAGCTCTAGGCCACGGCACCACTCCTTTTTGAAAAACGTTATTGTATATCCATCATTTGCTATGAGTTAAAAAGAATTAAACATTTTTCTCCAATATGAAAATTATGGCTGTCCCAGCTCACCTGGAGTTTGGAGAAGATCGTAGACATTGCCCTATTATGACAATGTGTTCATCATACTTACATAAAAAAGGGAGGTCCTTAACCACAACATGCTTGTAATGCCATTGCAATGTGAGCCTGTGTTCACAGCATTGTTTTAACTGCAAACATGTTTGAACCAATAGAAAACTGTATGTAAAAGAAGCCTTTAAAAGCCTTCAACTGAAATTTCTAAGAAACATTCATCACAAAACGTTTATGACAAAAAATATATTTAATGTAATTTAATGCTGGCAGAGTGAGTCCACGATCACCAACTAGGAGAAGACTGCTTAAGAATAATTAATTTCACAAAACATGATCAGACTTAGCCATTGTTACAACTACAGTAGACCAAGAACTAGACCAGTGATGGCAAACCTATGGCACGGCACGCGTGCCACAGGTGGCATGTGGAGCCATTTCTGAGGGCAAGCGAGGCATTGCCTTGTCATCTCCAGCGCACTTGTGCGCGCTGACCAACTGGTTTTCAGCCTTGATTTTCAGCCGTTTTTCACCCTCTGGGAAATAAACGGTGTAAAAAAGGGCGCAACAGGCAAACCAGAAGTGACTTCCAGTTTGCCCATAGGGGTGTTTTTTTGTCCTCCGGAGGGTTCAGGAGGATAAAAAACAGCCCAATGGGCAAACTGGAAGTCCCATTGGACCGTTTTTCACCCACTCGAGGGCGAAAAAGGACCCAATGGGGGAGGGGCACGTGCATGGGCAGTGCAGTGGGGGGGTTGTGTGCTGGCACGCATGTACACACAAGCGCGTGAGATCTGTCATTTTTGGCACGCAAGAAGAAAAAGGTTAGCCATCACTGAACTAGACCAAGCCAAGTACAAAAACGCTATAAAATTCCCGGAAGCCCAACACTCAGACAAATCAATCATTAACAGGCACATAGAATTAAACAACATCTACGTACCATTAAAAAAAGAATCAAAAAGCCAAAAGGGAAACAAAAAGATGAAAACACCATCTCACCAAAAAACTTTTAATGATTAAAACACCCAGATAAGCAGATATTACACCAAGATTAACATTAAATGAACAATCAAGAAGCAAATAATAACTCAATAAAGGAACTGCCAAACAAGTTAACAGTACTCAGAGTAGCCCAATCAAGGAAACCACCAAGACCACTCCCACCAACTCTGGCAGGGCAAGCCACTAGAATGTAAAATGAGAGCAAACCCCACCCTCTACTATCACTGATTATGTTACCTAGTTTGATAATGAAATGTCTACAAGAAAACAATCAAGCTCAGAGCAACAAGGACTTCACAGTTCACCCCTGAAGCACAAATATTCTCTTCTATTAGTACTCTATATTAAAAATTGTCCTGAATTTGTTCGTTTTTTTAAGGTAGAAAGATAGGATGTAAGTAACCTAGCAAACAAGAAAATTAACCCAGCTGCATGCATATATCATATTGTTCTTTGCATAAAGAAAAGACTGAAGACTATTCAAATTAACAGACCCAACTTAAAAGGAACAAATGCCTGCCCTTGTCACAACATTTCCTGCAGCAGGAGCCCTCTTCATATGCTAACAAAAAAATCCTTTGATAGCCAGAGTCCCTGAACCCCAAAGTTGATGCCTTCCATCTTGAATGTCAAATGCTTCAATGAGCAAAATTAAATAAGTACCAAAGAAAAGATTTAGGGACATTAGAAGCCTTTGTGTAACCAGTGACACACTATTACAAGGAAGTTAGTCATTTAAAGGTCAAAACTTTCATTCCTTGACAAAGTAATATATTTTTTAAAAATGATTTTTTTTTTAAGGTTAAAATCTGGTAACTAAAATGCACAAAATGTACCTAACCAAATTGCTTTTAAAATTACTTTTCCTGGTTTGACAAATGTAACATTCCTTGTGATGTCATGAACTGTATCAAAGAACTGTATATTTCTCTTAGGCTCTAGCTTAAACATCACCACAATTAATGGTGAAAAGTTTGAAGGGCAAATGTTTATTTTCTTAATTAACAAACACAGAAATTATCTTGGGGAGGAGGGGAATACTGAGCTGCTCTATAATCTATTCTTCAAAATACCATATCATGAAACAATGGTAGCCTGGAAAGTTTGTTGTTCCTTGCGCTTTGTCTTGAGCTACTGGGATAATAAATATGTGCCAGTATGATGTGGCAACATGATGAGGTCAGTTGGTATGGCACTAACATGCTTACCTTAGCCACCATTGTTTGTTTGTTTGTTTGTTTGTTTGTCTTGTACTGTTTTTTGTTTTTAAATGTTAACAATTACAAACTGCCCAAAGTTCCTGGGAATCAGATGGCATATTTTTTATATATTTTTAAATAAAATTTAATATATTTAATTGTTCAATATAAATAAGTATGATCTTCCATAATTAGATTATTCTGAATTATCTTAAGATAATTCTCTTAATTATCTGACCTAAGTGTAGCACACAAAATTATCTGCTACAATGTCCTACCTGTCAATGACTACTTCAGCTTCAACCGCAACAATACACGAGCTTACGATAGATACAAACTTAACGTAAACAGCTCCAAACTTGATTGCAAAGGATTCTACTTTAGCAACAGAGTGGTCAATGCCTGGAATATGTTACCTGACTCTGTAGTTTCTTCTCCAAACCCTCAAAACGTTAACCTTAGACTGTCTACCGTTGACCTCAGCCCATTCCTAAGTGGTCTGTAAGGTGCATGCATAAGCACACCAGCGTGCCTACAATCCCTGTCTTAATGTCCCCATGTATTGGTAAAATATCATGTACTCATAACCATGCTTGTACACCTTATATATTCACAATCATGTTTATACTTTGTCTGTAATAATATACACGCTTGACAAAATAAATAAAATAAATACATACATAAATAAAATAAATATTCACTTAGAAAGGCAACACTATTTTGACTTCGACTATGCTAAATTCTTCCGTCACAAAATCTCCAGGGTTATTTCATATCATGGTTGCTTCCTGCCCAAGGGCTTCTTTGAAGTGGCCTAGATTGGATCAAGATTGGTCAAACTGCTTTCTGAATCAGCAAAGTAATTGACTCCAGTTAATAAGCAGAGCTAATGAGCATTAATCACAAGCCCAGGAAATCTGCTTTAAATGCCTACATATCTTTCCCAATTGTCTGAGAACTAACCCAGATGATCAGCCGCACACATGGTACAATTATTTTCTGACTACTCCAACTTTACACCTCTAAAGGTTAAAAGCTAGAGCATGATAAATGGTATAAAGGAGATCAGAGAAGTTTGTGTAAAGAAAAGGCATTCTTCATGTTGTTCCATTTTTAGAATACTTATTTTCCAAGTGAATTCTAGAAGACAGAAAGACTACCTTAGTCTGCAATACACTGTACATGTATATAACAAAATAACCACTACAACACTTAATACATTTTCCATGGATATATCTGGACTATACTGTACATGTGTATAATAAAATAACCGCTACAACACTGAATACATTTTGCAGAGAGATATCTTGACTTCTGAATCAAACAGTGCTTCCTTTTTGGTCTACAAGTCTGAATCTACAGTGATTATATTTGCACCAATTATTCACTATAAAAGTCACAATTTAGAACATGTACAGTATATATTAAAATTTTTTTGTAAAGCCTCTAAATCAGAATACTTTCTCAAACAATTTTCCTACAAGAAAGTTCAAAGCAAAGCAAAGCAAGTTTATTACAGTCAAACAACAGAGACAGAAGAATATCAAGCAATATGTAGTTAAACATTCTGGACTAAAATAATAAATAGGAAACTATATTTAATTTTTTTTAAGACAGAAAGCAACATGAGTACTACCCTATGCCTTTATACAGATTGTTCCATCGTTTTGGTTTTTTTTAAGAATTTGATTCCATGTACACACAGTTGTTTTGAAGCTAAGAAAAACGCATAATAAAAAAATACATTCACAATTATTTTCCTTGACACTAAATCCATTTAGTACAGTACCAAGTGTTAACATGTGAAGGAAAAAATTATTTCTATGGAAGAAACTAACTTCAGCCACTAACATTAACCTTACCTTTCTCAAAAACTTTCACATTTACAGCCACTATAACATTATATAGTTTTGCTGATATAGTTCTATTTAGATTTTAGCTCTATCTATGTTTGCCTTGAGGTAAAATGTCTATAAGCATATTTGCATATTTAATATTTATGCTGAAACAGAGGCAATATTACATTATATTTTTAATGAAACTGCTAATTTTATTTATCAGATTTAAAACTTTAAATTAAAACTTTGAGCATTTGTTACCATGACTTCTGAATAATTAACATTAATCTTACATTTGTTGTGAAATATAACAAAGAAGTTAATTTCAAATACATCTATGTATTTTTGTAATTACATCTATTGATATCCACCCAGCTTGGGATCAGATGCAAAATTAGGGCAACACTAGAAAATTTCCCTGAGAGGAAAATTGGAAGTCTAATTAAATCAATTTACAAGAGGTCTTAAGATCAAATTTAAAAGGATCTAAAAGCAGAACTCATAGCTACAATGTCAGATTTCAACTTGTTCTGAACATTTGTCACTTTTCCCTCATGCCTTGCATTTTATACTTGTATCCAACCTTACAGAGAACTAGAAAATGTGAAACCTTGCAACCGAGTTTGGTTTGCTCCAAGAAATGTTTTATCCAGTTTTAGTTTTCTTGTCATCCAACATTGCTATATTTGTTTTATATGCAAAATAGTATACACCAGGGGTGTCAAACTCAATTTCATTGAGGGCCACATCAAAGTTGTGTTTGACCTTGGGGGGGGCATGGTCAGCTTGACATTACTCATGTTGGGGGCACCTGAGGGGACCCTAGCGCTCTGCCAGCAAAAATGGGCTCGCTCCATTTTCGCTGGCAGAAGCACCGCAGGCCGATCCTTCGCTATTTCTAGGGCAGCCCGCGAGCCAAATCTAAGCACTCTGTGGGCCGAATCCGGTCCCCGGGCCTTGAGTTTGACACCTCTGGTATACATAAAAACAGATTTATATAAATGACTGTTGCCTGATAATAATTTTGGAGATTGGTAAAAACTATTCAACTATCCATTCAAATTAGCCTTGAGAAGAGGAAGGTTTACAATATATAATTTTGTTGGGTTCCCCCCCCCTCTGTATTTTCACTTATTGACTCAGAACAAACACTTTGTTTCAATCACCATTAAATACAGGAAATACAGTTCCTGAATTCATTCCTATATGGCCCAAAGCCAGATTATATACAGGAACATCTTTCCATAAGGACATCTACCCATCCTACTAGGACAGATAGGGTGGGCATGCGCCTAGTCCCTTGCTCCTAGTCCTAAATATTACTACCGTATCTGATGGGAGTTTGATAGTGTGACACTCTGCTTCTTGAAGTTTGGCAGGCCTCTGCTTTCCTAGCCTTCTGTATAAGGTTTTTTATCTGGGGTTTGTTTTTGCCTCAAGCATAGATCAGTTTGACTTGGCATCATGGTTTTATTTCTTTTAATGTTTTAATATGTTTAGTTGTAATATACAGGTGGTCCTCAACTTATGACCACAATTGAGCTCAAAATTTCTGTTCCTAAGTGAGACATTTATTAAGTGAATTTTGCTCCATTTTACTTCCTTCCTTGCCGTAGTTGTTAAGTGAATTACTGCAGTTGTTAAGTTAGTGACATGGTTCTTAAGTGAATCGGGCTTCCCCATTGCTTTTCAGAACCTGGCAAAAAGTGATCACATGACCCTGGGACACTGCAACCATCATAAATATGAACCAGTTGCAAAGCATCTGAATTTTGATCATGTGACCATGGGGATACTACAATGGTCATAAGTATAAAAGATGGTCATAAGTCACATTTTTCAATGATGTTGTAACTTTGAACGGTCACTAAACAAACTATTGTAAGTCAAGGTCTACTTGTAGTTTTATACATTGTTTAACTATTGACAGACACATAGAATTGGTTAGAAATGTGTGATTAGATCGATAAATATATAAAACAAACGAATTCTATAATCTTAATCTTGGTTCCAATTCCTGTCTATTGGTTAGATTTGGCAAGATTGATGTTCTGGACACCAAAGTAACTACTCTTACACAGCTTGCTCAATTGTATTTTGATCCTCATACATGAAATTCAGCATGACAGTGATCAAATGAATATCCTATCATACATTCTGAGGCAGACTTGCTTTTGAAACATAGTCTTAATTGGTCTTTCTTCATACAGTATTTTATTTCTACTCCTGCCGCTCCAGCTTTCCCTTTTCAGCCAGCTCATGGTCACCTAATATCAACCCACATTTAAAAATGCCAATCATTCACCTTCTACAGTTGCTCATTTTTAAAAAATTGGTAATAAATCGTTATACTGAATATGAGAAAGTCTACGTGCATCAAACACTGTGTTGTAGAAATAAAGCTAACCATACAAAACTTCCACTACAACTCAATCTGACAAATGCAGTTAATGTGTCAACATTAATTTTCTGAAAGAAAAAAAGACCTATTCCAGTTTAAGTATAAGAAATCTTTATAATAAATTGATTTGGAATTGTTTGCCTGGATCCAATATAGATAACTGATCTTAACCCAATGTTCTCTTTCAAATCATTGTGAAATTTTTAACTAGCAAACCATTATTTTTTCTGCTTTCCAATCCAATTCCAATTCCAGTTGTTGTTTTTGGCATTTTAGTCTTTGATTGTATCACTGCATGTACATGGGAATAAACAAGAAATGAAGCATTTCTCTAGAAACGGAGAAATAGAAAACAGAAAGTATTATAGTATTTTTTTTATTTTGCTTTGAGAATCTTGAAAAGCTTTCAAACCAATTTCTGCTCCAACTCAAGGTGATTTTTATTTATTTTTTTCTGCTTTCCCAAGACCTAAATATACTTTCTGTCATGGTCTCACATTCCCTTCCTTCTTCTCTGAAACAAACCAACCTTCCATCACATCAGTTACTGATTTCCCTAGAAAGGACCATTGTAAAGAAAGTTCTTTTTTGATATTCCATTATTCTCCATGTCAGGAACTACATCCTGAACATCTGACGCCAGACATCTAAGAAAATCTCAGGTCTAAACATGCTGCTAAAGAAAAATTGCGTTTTGCAGAAATATGCAGATGGTCTTTTTTCCCCCAATTAAGACTCCAGTCTACAGTGGATGAGCTCAGTTCAGTTCAAAAGGAAATATGTATTTGCTACTACTAATCAATCATGAATAGATGACTTTTAGTGTTCACTGATAAATTTCTAAATCTGTGCAAAATGTGTCTGGAACTCTGATCAGTAAGCAGTAAAGTTTAACTCATTCTTTGTTTCCAGCTTTCCACCATGTAATAAGTATGCAAGACTTCTTTTAGGTTCTTATTATCTTAAATATCAGCCCATATGTATTTTACCTACACTGTACAGGAAAATTCACCACTGATTTCATTGGTGGCTCTAAACTATACATTGGAATGATACGCTAATTAGAAATCGATTTCCATTCTCCCAAAAGGCCTCTGTATTTTTGAAACAGGGAAAGCCAAGGAAAATCATCAAAACTATAAAAAAGCAAAAGTTAGAATATTTCGGACATGTGAGGCGACACCCAGAAAAATACGGCATACTTCACTTAATCCTCCAGGGAAAGATTAAAGGCAAACGAGGTCCAGGCAGAAGAAGAACATCATGATTTCAAAATCTAAGGGACTGGCTTGGACAAAACTCAACAACACTTTTTTATCTGGCTGTTGATGAAAATAGGACTGCCAACATGATCGGCAATGTCCAATGATGGATATGGCACAAGAAGAAGAGTTAAACAATGCAAATCGTGTATAATATAAAATATATTTATAAAGTATATAAATCACTATTTCAATGACTCTTGATATAGTACTTTAACTGGCTTCCCCTATACCTACCTACACCTTCGAATATCACATTTCCTACAAATTTCCACAGTAGCCCAAGACAAATTGTACTTTAGATACTGCAGATATTTGTGGAGTATGGATTCCTAATAGCTTTAGTCCATGGTTGCTGCTGAAAAGTGGGGTATCAGTCTCACTAATTTGCTATTAAAAGCCTTGTTTTTACAACCATAATTAAATATTTGAATAGGTTGAAATTAAGTAAATGCAGAGTAGCCTTTCAAAAGTCAATTAAATATGGTTGCCATCAAATATGCTATATGGTAGATTTCAAAAGATTCCCATCACTCAAAATATTTTACCCGGTAATAGTACTGATTCTGAAACTACAGATAATATTTTATTATATTGCATCAAAATAGTGAACATTTCACTGTTTTACCAAATACATTTTAGTTACAAATTATACATTGTTGAATTTTCAACCAACTTTTGCAGTATCACCCATTCCTATTCCAAGAATGTTCAAGTAGGTTTACTGACAAAATGGTGATTTGGGGCATAACTTTTGTTTTCTTTTCCAAAATGAAATAATCCTTGGAAAAGGTATAGTAAAATTCTCAAACAATGGTCAAAGATTTTGTGTGCACATAACACTCAGCAACTTTTCTGTAAATCACAAAATGCCCTATGGAACAAAAAACAAAAAAAGAACCAAATTAAAAATCTAGGAAGGGGGAAAATAATATTTATAAAGCACCTTAAAACATATAAAATAGAGAAAAATATTTTCCCCCTATTTTATATGTTTTAAGGTACATTATAAATACGCCATCCATGTTATTATTCTGGGTTCAGAGATTCAATATTATATTTCAAAGATTCATACAGAAATACATACTGAAACTACTTCATAATATATATTTGTATGCTTAAAGCTAACATTCTAACATCAGACTCCAATGTGGCACTCAAGGGGGAGGAAAATTCAAGTTTTGCAAAATTTACCTCCTCTGGGTTAGTGGCAAGCAGGCAACCAAACCACTTCATTTTGAAGAATAAAAAAATAATAAATCTTTCTTGTTCTTCTTTTGTCCCATTTCTGATGTGAAAAACAAAGGTAAAGGGACAAAGAATACATCCTAAGATCTAGTGTGAAAACTTGAACGAATATGTAAACAAACACATGCTGAAGCATCAAAGCATGAATGCTGCTTCCATATGGTGTTCATTTGGAGCACCAAATGGGAAGTAATTACTGTTTGTTGTCCAAGCACTTATATACCTCAGTCAGTTTTTGAAAAATGGTCTTCCGTCCCTAAGAGACCCTATTTCTGCTATTTCTCATCTTGAGGTAACAATATTATTATTCGCCAATTCACCAGCCAATTGCAAAGGCAGCTTTCTTGGAACAACTTACATCCTGCAACAATAACTTTAACACCATCAAACAACAACATCTACCTAACCCAGGGAAGGATCCAAATAGTTGGATAAAAATGCAGTCTAAACATCTGACCAACTGACTGTGTTATAAATGTTACTATCCATCTGAATGCAGTTAGTTCCCATTCTAGCAGCAACTGGTTTACTGTACCTAACTATTTATACAAGCAGCCACATTTGGTACCCGGAAACTCAATTGTTAAGCAAAGTGTTCACTAAGTCAAACAGTGACTGTCTTTATGGTTTTACTTCAGCTTTTCCCTTTGCTTTAGCAAAAGTTGTAAATGCAAGGATTGGTTGTAATGGTGAACAGACTGTAATGTATGAGACAATCACTAAAGGAAGAATACCTGTCAAGAATTGCTCTTCATTTCATTGCAATCTTCTATTCCATTTCATCTACACATCTATATATTTATATTTAGTGTCACACTTTTCTCTTACTGCAGGGTTTTTTAGGAAGCAACTGAAAACTGCTTTCATCTTATCTTAGGGGTAACAGGATGCAAGCAGTGTTGGATGTTTCCCAATCTTTTAAGAAATTTCATCTCATAAACTAGGATACATTATGAAGCTTCTATGTATGCTGACATTTCAACCATGCTGACTGGGATTACACATTGCACTGAGCCAAAATACGTTTTTCAGAGTTTTGGTTTAAAGCATTTGCTTTTAAACCATGGTTTATAGTTTAAAGTGTTACATAAACTCAGCCAATAGGACTTGTTCCATAATGCAAGGTTACACAGGTTTTAGGATAATACCTGAACCAAGCCAGTATGTTTTTTGCTCTGAAAGAAATTTCCAGGTTATAATGTCTAATCTTTGATCTGCAGCAATCCATCCATTGTATTCAGAAAGTCACATGCCGTATCTCTGTCATTACTTCCCTGCCAAGTAAATGGTCACAGCAAATGAGAAGAAAATTGTTTGACAAAATTACAAGAAAGAACATTTGTCAGACAGACATGTAAGATTCCAAGAGTTCTGAATCAGGAGAAAACTTTACCTGCTGAAAATAAAATAAAATATTTTTGCAAAAGAGAAGATTCTCAGTATCAAGCACTATTAAATGTTGAGACTGGAAATGCAAGTGCTTGCTGAGCTCGAGTTGCCCAAATTTTTAAATTAAAAAAGAAAAAGTATTTTAAGCTGGTAACCTATGTTGAAGTCAACTCAACCATCAACCTAATATTACTTTAGATAGGTGTGGTTTTTCCTTTGCTATGGAAAAGTATTCTTTGATTCCTTTATTTGGAAAATAATAATGTGATTTTGGGACGTATGATTTGTTTGCTTAGATTTTTTTAAGTGGTTTACCTTTTATTTGTTGGTGAAAAACTAGGGTTGGACTGTAGCAATCTGCATGACCACTGGAAGGCAGAGAAGACTAAGAAGTTTGCCATCAAGTGGCAGTCGGCATTTTTGCCAATCAGATTTGATAATATGGTTTATAGAAAAAATCTGAAGACCACTTTCAATAAAATCCAAAAGAATTTTAAGTAGGCAATAGATATTTTTGTCAAAATGTTAGAACATATGCTATAATTTGACAAAATTCTGAAACAGCTATTTGTATTCTTCATCTATTAGCTTGAGTAAACCAGACAGTTTTGTTTACTAAAGCACTGACAGTTCCATATTCCATTCCAATCTGATTTAAAGTGCCTCTTAAACAACAAATATATTTAACAGGTCTGGTCCCCATACAATTTGATGGCTATGCCTGGATAAGGCCAATATGTAAAATTAAACAGAGTGTGGAAATGTCCAGAACTGATTACCGGTATATATTCAAATAACATTCATTTAATATTACTAAATACAGCCACTTATTTCAAAAGGTATCTTTGAAAGAATTACACCCTCTATTGATTGGGTGGACGGACGGACGGACAGACAGACAGACAGACCGATGGATGATGGACAGACAGAATTGGTAAATGGTAGATCATTGATAGATGATGAGAGAGAGAAAGAGAGAGGTTGTCTGACTGACAGACACTGACTGACTGGCAGATTAGATAGGTAAATAGGTAGACAGATCTGAGGAAAGTTAATATGCAGCCAAACATTTGTGTCTAGATGGCATCATAACTCTTAAAACAAGAAAGGGAGTTCACAAGATTATGAGTCAGCTCTAAAGTAATCTGTGAAGAACACCAATATATACATAATGAACACTGAACCTATTGTGTAGTCTGCTGCACAACTGCCAGCTAAGCCAAAATCTTTATTTAAATAAACATTAAAGCCGGTTTTTTTTCTTCTTAAAAAAAAAAAACACCAAGAAAAATTAGATAGGTAATCCTGACAGAAGGTGCTAGGGATTTTGAACAGACCACTAAGCATAATATGTGCTTTTATGAAGGTCTAATTGAAATTCAATTTAAGAAAGGATAAGGGGTGTGAACAAATCCTTCTTCACTTAACCTTTTCTAGCAGAGCTATAATACTCAGAATTCCAAAGCACCTTTAATGGTTATCGCATGAGTGCTCCAAATAAGAAATTTAAGAGATTTCTGATGTGTTAAAGTAAGACACCCACACACAAGATCCCTGAGATAAAATAATTCTGAACCAGTAGTTTGCAGAACCTACATGATGTGGTTAAGAAGATGGGTAGACTCAAGTTTGAATCCATGCTCTGTCATAGAAACCCGCTGGGTCATTCTGGATACAACCTATCTTGCTGTGAAAAAATATGGATGGAGGAATGCTACGCATGGTGCTTTCAATTCCTAAATAAAAAGTGATGTACAAATTAAACAGATACATAAATGCCATCCATCTTTTGCAATGATCCGAGTGATTTCGCTAGGGTTTATCATGACCCATTTTTCTTTTGTCTATTACAACTCAGGCATTAATCCATAGTCTGCCGCAAGAAAAGTTAAGTGCAATATCAAGTTGACTGAAAAACAGATGGTAAGTCTTTTGCTTTGTCCTGAACACTACTGCACTATATATTTACTTTCCCTTAGTCACCTTCATTCTTTTGAAAATCTTTTCCAAATGGTTTGGGGGAAGATTCTCCTGAATAAGAGAATAACTAGAGCAGCTATTGAGAGTAAGAGACTATCTAAAATTTGGGAGGGGGGAATCATATGAAGTGTGATAAAATGGGGAACAGAGGAAAAATTCAATCATGAGCCTCCATATAGACACAGCATTTTCAGAATACAATCTTATTTTTGTTTTTGTAGTATATTTAGTTTTGAGGAATAAGAAAGGAGATAAAAATGAAAGCCCACGATGTCCATCAGCTTACAGTACTTACAGAAGCTGCAGTAATGATAGAAGCTGCAGCTGAAAGCAAATAGGGTTAATTCAAAATTTTCCAGAGAAATTGGTTAATTGAATTTTTGTAGTGTCTCCTCCAGAAATTCTCCAGCCATTTCTCCAGACCAAGGCTCCTTTTTAGCAGTGCTCGTAACACCACGACAGGTAGTCCTCTATTTACAACAGTTCATTTAGTGACCATTCAAAATTACAACAGCACTGAAAAAAGGGATTTTTGACCGTTTTTACACTTAGAACCATTGCAGCATTCCACCTGATCACATGACTACCATTGTAGTAGTCATGTGATCAAAATTCAGATGCTTGGCAACTGGCACATATTTATGACAGTTGCCATGTCCTGGGACCACCTATTGCAACCTTCTGACAAGCAAACTCAATGGGGAAGTCAGATTCATTTAACAACCGTATCACTTAGTTAATAACTATGTGATTAAGCAATGATTCACTTAACTGTGGAAAGAAAGGAGGTAAAAATGGGTCAAAACTAACTCGAAAAAATGCCTTGCTTAGCAACAAAAAGTTTAGGCTCAATTGTGATCAATAAGTTGAGGGGCACCTGTACTGCAGAAGCCACAACTGCAGACCAAATGCACACCACTCACTCTTGGCTACTTCACAATGAACATATACAGGAACCTTTCATGCACTACACTCTTGAAACTTTCTTTGAAATTGTTTTCTCTGTTGAAGGAACTTCTAATTCCCTAATAGAACAAAGAGGCAGGAGTATTAGTAGCAGCATCACTAACAGGAAAAATACAACCGCTTGAGCTTTCAAGTTCTAACACCAGGAACAAATTACTTCATTAAAAAACCTAGGCAGCCTGAATTCCTCCAAATTTCCCTGCAGTCAAATATTAGAGAAGCTCAGGTAAAATCAAACATCTGTAACACCAAAACAATAGTTATTAAAGCCTCTTTATTAATCCTGTTCTATTCAAAAGCACAGAAGGCAGATAGATAGATATCTTTTGCGGGGAGTTCTCGGGGAACTTCAGTGTTACTAGAAGTTTCCTCACCAAACAACATTTGAAAAGAAAAGAAAATGCCAGCCTTTAAAACATAATCCGCTGTGAATAATCCCGCAGAAGCGAAATCAAGGCAACCTAATAAACCAAATTGGCCTTTATCCTGCTATGGCAATTACATGCCCCACCAGACAAATTCGGATAAAAAGGAACACATTGGAATAATTACGGAGGTAGCATTAAGGTAATTAAGGAAATTACTTAAAATCAATAGACTTCAAAAAAAACATTTGAAATGATAAGAATCTATCATTAAACTTCTGAGAGGGCAGCAAATTACAAGAAAAGTGTTACAAGATGAAGACGGTCCTCCAGGTAGTTTATGAAATGTTTCCCATTACACATCAAAATGAGTTAAGAATGTTTGTATCAAAAATAAGTGTGTTATAATACACAAGACACTTGGACAGGGTGTGTGAGGGTGTAGGAGAAAGAAAAGGCACAATGCATCTCTGAAAAACAATACCACATTTTGTTTTTCTTTTCTTTTGTCTAAAATCAATTTTAAAAAATAAATAAAAGGAGTAAAATCTATCATTCTTGACAGCAAAAATTGCCTCCTATAATAAGTGTAATTTTAATGACTATTCTAACTGAGCACAAGGTGGGAAATAATTAGTTACACCGTCTCAATTCTACTGTAATGAGAGAAATATTTAATATTTTTACAAAAATTCCCATATCTTATTTTCCACATCACAATTTTCAATAACCAAATGGAAAAAAAACGCAATTCACAGAATCTAATCATTACTATTATTATTATTATTATAGTTGATCACACAGTCAACGTGTTTAATCTGAATATGACATTTTTATCCACCTATGTAGTCATTCCCAATGACTTAGGATAGACAGATGTTTGATGGTGTTAAAGGTTTCATCTCAGGATGTAAGATGTTCCAAGTAAAACTGACTTCTGCAATTGACTGATGGTGATTTTGTCAATGCTAATTGTATTGAAGTAGTGCTCTGGTTATTTTGTGATTACTTTTAAGTTATCTATTACTTCCTTTTCTTTTTTCTTTTTTGCTTTGCTTGTCCATAATTGTTCTACTTCTATTTGCCAGTCTTTGCATTTTGCATTTCTCTCTCTCTCTCTTCTTTTTTGCTATCTCCAGGTACTGAAATGTTCATTATCCAAACTTTGTTGTCTTTCTTATTGATAATTGTTAAGTGTGGGGAGTTACATTGCAGGTCTTGTCTGTTTGAATTCTAAATTCCAGAACACTTTACTTTCTTCATTTTTTATCAGTGATACCTTGGTACTCATCATTAATTGGTTCCAGGAGGCACAATGAGTACCAAAAATGGTGAGTACCAAACAAATTTTTTCCCATAAGGAATAATGTAGTGAGTCCCAAGACATTTGACATGACAAGTTCAAGCTTGTATGCTAAACAAACAATGAGTACTGGGACAAAATTTTCATGTCAAAATGCATAAGTTTCAAAGCAGTTGAGTACCAAGGTATCACTGTACTTTGTTTATTTTGTGAACTGGAGCCAACCGGCAAAGCTAAACCATTTTGCTCATACAGAATTTATACATCATGTTAACTATGTCTTCCAGATAGCTTCTTATCTAAATAATCTTACCCTGGTAAATACTGGATTGCTTTTACAAAGGCTAGATTAAATGTCATACGATCACAGTGGTGAAATCCATTTTTTTTACTACCGGTCTGTGGGAGTGGCTTGGTGGGCGTGGTGTGGCTTGGTGGGCGTGGCTTGGTAGGCATAGCAGGGGAAGGATACTGCAAAATCCCCGTTCCCTCCCCACTCCTGGGGGAAAGATATTGCAAAATCTCCATTTCCATCCAACTCTGGGCCAAGCCAGAGGTAGTATTTTCCGGTTCTCCGAACTGCTCAAAATTTCCCCTACCCGTTCTCCAGAACCTGTCAGAACCTGCTGGATTTCACCTCTGGATCACATACACAGTATAAAGATTTGCAAAAGGTCTCTATCGCACAAAGATTTTGTTCATGAAACGGCAAAAAGGCAAATTGCTGGATAATATTCTCCTGGTCTGCTATCTTTATATAGGGATTCATCAAGGTCTGATCTGCCTTAAATTAAAAAGTATTATCAGGTAGATCTAATTTTGATTATGCTGTTCTTGTCTGATAGATCCCAAATTGCAACTTTCTGGTAGTGAAAATCAAATCAAACAAAAACACAGTTAAAATGTAATTAGGAATGGCTGGATTATTTTGGATGAATTGTTAATAGTTAACCAGTGTTGAATATATATGGTGTAATTATTTTCTGTATTACTTAAGGTAATAAATTCTGCAGTGTTATATTAAAATGGTTTATTCTGGCTCTATTGAATGTAACCGATTTACAAAACTTCATCAGAAATCAGAAAATTTTGGGGTGCCACCTAAGTTCCAGATCCTTTTCTGTTGTTCCAAAATAAGCCATAAATTGTAAATTAAGAAAAAATATTGTTTCTTCTCCTTATTTACAAAGAGTAGAATAATAAAAAATTCAGTGAGAGCAATTCAGTCAATAGGCTGGCCATCCACAATAAAATTTGTATATACCATATTTTTCGGAGTATAATACGCACTTTCCGCCCCACCCATAAAAGAGACTGATAATTTGGGTGCATCTTATACTCCAAATGTAGCTTTTTCAAAGCTTTTTTTTCAGACCTAATGAGGTGAGTGAAGAGTGAAGCGATCTTT